>JAHDVF020001063.1:0-296813 GCA_022606425.2 Lepidostoma basale
TTTATAACTCTATATATGTGTATATACTCGTATAATGTCAAAGCCTTGACTTCAGTTTCTATATTATTAGAAAATGTCACAAATCACTTTAGACCTAATGGGTAGACAATGGAGTACACAATGGAGTTCTAGTGCCCTGAAGTGTTCTGTACCCTCATGTATGGAAGTGAAGCTTGGAGCTGGCAAAAGAAGGATGAAATCAGGATAAACGCCGTAGAAATGAGATCACTAAGAAGAATGTGCGGGAAAATGTTGTATGATAGAATACCGAACGATGAAATAAGAAAGAAATGTAAGGCAGATGACTGCATCATGAATAAAATTAAAAAAGGATCCCTGAGATGGTTCGGACATATGGAACGAATGGATGAGAGTAGAATGGTTAAAAAGTTGTACACAAGCAGCGTGAGCGGGAAAAGAAGCCGAGGACGACCGAGGAAAACATGGCATGACCAAATTAATCAATTACTAAAAGGCGGCCACATTCGAAGTCGGAACAATCGACGTGCGTGCATGGTACGATGTATGGATGTAGAGGAAGCTCGAGAGGTATGCCAGGACAGGCCAGTGTGGCGATCCATCCTCTCTGCCTACCCCTCCGGGGAAATGGCGTGATGGTTAGTTAGTTAGTTAGTTAGGGTAGACAGAGAGTATGAACAGCCGATCTTTTCTATCCTGACATAACTCTCGTCGATTGTTCCTACTTCGAACATTGCCTTTCAGTATTTGGCTAATTTTGTCATGCCATGTTTTCCTTGAGCTTCCTCCAACTGTTTTTTTTCCATTCACACTACTTGTATATATTTTTTTTAACCATTCTTTCCTCGTCCGTTCTTTCCTTATGTTCAAACCATCTTAGTTGAATCGCTCTTTACATCATGACAGCATGAGCCAAATCGATGTAAAGGGCATTATAGCTATCATAGTTATTCTCGTGACATGTGATAGGTAGCTAATCTATCGCCATTTTATTGTCACGTGAATTCTACACTAGACCAAAGACAGTGTGACAATCATACTGCCCTCGCCGGGAATCGAACCCGGAACCTTCGGGGTGGCAGTCAATGCACTTACCACTCGGCCACGAAGGTCGTGACACTTTGGGAGTTCTAGTGACAACCCATGTTTCTGTAAGTGAAGCTTGGAGCTGGCAAAAGAAGGATGAAAGTAGTTTAAATACCGTAGAAATGAGATCACTGAGAATAATGTGAAGATAAACGATATATGATAGAATACCGAACGACGAAATAAGGAAGAAATGTAAGGCCGATGATTGCATCATAAATAAAATTAAAAAAGGATCCCTGAAATGGTTTGTACATATGGAACGAATGGACGAGAGAAGAATGGTTAAAATGTTGTATGCAAGCAGTGTGAGTGGAAATAGAAGCCGTGGAAGACCAAGGAAAGTATGGCATGACCAAATTATCCAAATATTAAAAGGCGGCCACATTTGAAGTCGAAAAAATCAACGAGCGTGCATGTTGCGATGTATGAATGTAGATGATTCTATAGAGGTATATCTGGACAGTAGTATGGCGGTCCATCCTCTCTGCCTACCCCTCCGGTGAAACGGTGTGATGGTTAGTTACGAAATATTTACGTTTTAAGTTATAACTAACCAACTAACTAACCATCACGCCGTCTCTCCGAAGGGGTAGGCAGAAATAATGGACTGCCACACATTTCTTTCCTGACATGCTTCTCTCGCTTCCTCAACATTCATACATCGTGTCATGCACGAACGTCGATTTCTACGACTCCTCAAGTGGCCGACATTCAATATTTGATTTACAATATTTGATCGTGTCACGTTTTCCTCGGTCTTCCTTCTATTTCTAGTTCCATTTACATTGTTGATATATTCTTTTTTAACATTCTTTCCATCTTAATGATCCTTTCATTATTTTGTTCATAGCACCATCATTCGCACCGCATTCACTTCTTGCATTTTTATTCGACACTATCATACACAGATTTTCGCACATTCGTCTAAGAGATCTCATTTATACTGCATTTATTCTATTTCATCCTTATTTTGCCAGTTTCATGCTTCGCTTCCATACACAAGGGTCGGTACAAGCCCACCATTGTGCACTTCCATTTTAGCTTTTTTGGATAGGCTTTTTTTCCCGATGGCAACTTCAAGTGCACCATTCACTCAAATAATATCCACTGATATGGAATTACCAGTTTCAATATATATCTCGGAGACTTGGACACTTACTAAACTTCTTCTTCTTCTTCCGTGAGGTGAATTCCCAGCTGCCTTGTCATATTTTAGGAGGTCTTCCACGAGGACTAGCCCCGTAGGCTGATTCTGTATTGCACTTTAGGGGAGTCTGGTGGTCTCCATTCTTTGGGCATGGTAGTCCCTCTTTTAGGAGGTTTATTTATTCATTATTAGCCGTCTGTCGTCCACTGCTGAATGTAGACCTCTCCCAAAGCACGCCACCGCCCCCTATCCATTGCCGCTCCCATCCATCCATGTCCAGCAATCCTCTTCAGATCGTCGGTCCATCTGGCAAGGGGACGTCCAACTCTACGGAATCCTGTACGCGGTCTCCACTCCAGAACCCGTCTCCCCTATCGGACAGATATGGCCAGCCCATCGCCACTTCAGCCCGCCCATCCTCAGAGCCACTCCAGTCAACTTGGTTTGTTGACGAATAAATTCGTTTCTAAATCTGTCCCTCAAGGTTATTCCAAGCATGGCTCTTTCTATGGCGCGCTGGGCAACCTTGAATCTGTAGACTAGACCTTTTGTCAGTGTCCACGTCTCGGCTCCGTACGTCATGACTGGCAAGACGCACTGGTTGAAGACTTTAGTCTTGAGGCATTGTGGTATTTTAGAGGTGAGAACATGTCATAATTTTCCAAAGGCCGCCCAACGCAACTGAATTTTTCGGTCGGCTTCTTTCTCGAAATTGTTTCGTCCTAATTGTATGATTTGGCCAAGATATGTGTATTCTTGTACCACTTCGAGAGCCGACCCATCGACGGTTACTGATCCCGGGATAATATGTTCATTATACATGACTTTCGTCTTGTCCAAATTCATCCCGAGACCCACTCGTCTGGATGCAGTGTTCAGTTCATTAAGCATGCCTTCTTAACCTTTCCCTTACGGTGCTAAAATAAAAACGTGCGTTCCGGTGTAGGGTAGTCAGTACGCGTTAAAAAATTTGCGATTTTAAATCAAAAAAATAGGAACATTCATAGCTAATCCCCTTATATAATTATAATTGAAGTCAAAAATTATAATAATTGAGATTTGATTGCTAAAAACATTAAAAAAAACATCTGGCAACGCTCACGGAACGGGTATAGGTCCACTCTAGTTGCAAGCCCGAAAGCGACTGCCGCCAGCGTCGAGAGAGTGAGAACATTGAGCTAGAACATATGCAAGAGTGAGATGCGAATATAGTGTCGCGTACTCAGCGCTACGAATTTTGTTTCCGATGTTCACAAAATACCTCCGATCTACCCGATGAATTCTGATTATTGTTAATATTATTTTTTTAATCAATGCGTAAATATATTATGGAGGAATACCTAAAATCTGAACCTTGTATTTATTAAATGTATAGAGATATTGATGGTTATTAGAAGCAACGTGTAGAAGATACCCATCACAGGGAAGGGAGGGTTAATATTAATAATTGTATCTACTAGTGATGAAATGAAATTAAACTGCTTCGAAAGGAAGATCCTTAGAGACATTAAGGATGGTCAGATATGAAGAAGGAGATACAACCCAGAGATCTACGTTCTATACCAGGACTTCAGCGTAGCGAAGTTTGTTAAGATTAACATATTAAGTTGGCTAGGACATTTGTACCGCATAGGGGATTTAAAATAACCCAAAATAGTGTTGTTTAACAACTCAGTAGGGGTAAGAAGTGGAAGTCGGATGGTGTGGAATACTGTCAAGCCCTGTCACAGCAAGACTGTAAGCTGACAGTCAGAGACAGGACAGGATGGAAACGTTACTTGGAAGATGATCAGATAAGATTCGCTTAAAATGGCGTTCATTCGATGGATAGTCGGAAGTGCGATGATAATGTATCTCTTTTTTATGATATTAACAATTTAATAAATAGAATATATTTTTTTTATGTATACAAATACTGGATTTTACCCATTACGGGTTAATCTTTAAGAATTAATTGTATCTCAATAGAGACGAAGATGTAAATTATTTGGAAACAGAATATGGTGGTCGAGGCGTTTACAGGACTTATGACCTGTCATTGGTTGGGTTAAGCGATCGCTTTATGTAATACAACATTCCGCATTCCGCCCTTCGTACGACCACCACGTCTGACAAATTTTTGAAAGATGTATATATGCTACCATGTTGAGAAACATTTCACATATTTTAGTTCAATCTACACTAGCGCCTTCTATTGAGACTAGATGTAAGCATTAACCCTTACCACTCCATTATTTTTTTTATATTGTTTGTCAGCCAACTCTAATTTAAATAATGTCAAAATATTTTGATTTATAGTTAGTTACAGAAAATGTCGTTAAAAATTCATTTGTAATGATTTTTTCTTCAAATAAAAAACAATTTACAAAAACCATTACGGACTACTTATAGTTTTACATAGTATGGTACTTTTTAAAACAATCTCCAGGATGGAGACCAGGTTTTCTGGAATAGGTCTCACAAAACCACACTGTTCCCGTCTTCCCCCTGGAATCTTTCTGTTACTGCACACAGTACAGTCTTTAGAACCTTTGTCCAGATTCGCAATGAAGTGGGGCTTGTACTCTAATCGCTCCTCTGCATGACGTGTCACGCCAAGTTCCCGCCATTTTATAATAAAATAAAAACGGAAAACAGTCAAAATCTTATTAAATGTGAAATTAAATGTTGTTTTAACGAAAAATCACAAGAAAGTCAAGTTTTGCGCACGAAAATACACAGCGCGCGCAAGTCTTATCTTGTCGGCCGCCAACCGACAACTGAGTTGTAGCGTTCGACAAAGGAGTGGTAAGGGTTAAGCAGAAAATCTTTATTAATGTAATGTGAAATGCTATCAACCCAATAATCACACATTCTGTTTCCAAATAGGTTACATCTTCGTCTCTATTGAGATACAATTAATTCTTAATAAATAGAAGTTTATATTATTTTAGGCACGCGACTCATTTGTCACCATGGCCTCCAATATAAAGCAAGAAACAGAAGATTCATTGGAGATGGAATTCAAATCTGAACCACAATCACCCAAAGGGAGTTCTACGTGTGATTCTCTTGCTGAAGACCAAACATCAAGTCTCCTGGAAGTTAAGCAAGAGCCACTGGAGTTTCCGATCAAATCCGAGCCATCTTCACCTAGCGGTGACAGGTTTGAAGAAGCGTACTACCCAAATAATTTTACTAACACACAGCTTGGTTTAAAACGAGAAAGTTCACACGTGAAATACGATCAGTTTTCCCCGAAACAAGAATCGAATGCATCCAGAATGGAGCCAAAATATACGACGGAAAGAAATGAATCAACGGAAGAGGTGCCAAATCATCACCGGGTATCCTCTGTTATATTTGCACCTTGTGATGAAAGCGAGAACCCATCGCAATCATTTGAAGAGTCTCAGGAGTCAGATGAATACCAAGAACCAGAAAGTTCCTCGGATTTCTTCATTGGGTCAATCTCTGTTAAGAAAATCCACCACAAACCAAATATCAAGATTTCTGCGGGCGTAGACCTCTCATTTCGCAATACCGAGGAAGAATGTCAAAAAGACTCCAATTCCAATAGTAGCGAGATAAATAAAATTAAGAATCCATTCGTTTGTTCTATCTGCGGAGAACATTTCAAAAAGAAAGTTAGATTACGTGACCATGTCACATTGAAGCACGGTACATCGAAAAATGTTCAAAATCCTTTCGTTTGTTCTGTGTGCGACAAAAGTTTTCCATTGAAATCTCTGCTATCCAACCACACGCTGAGTCACACCGAAGGCAGCGTATCGTGTTCCATTTGCGAAAAAGTTTTTTCTAGAAAGATGTTTTTGAAAGCGCACATGCGAGCGCACTCTCGCGAGCGTCCCTTTCCTTGCCCCGAATGTGAAAACAGCTACAAATGCAAGTCTCACTTGACACGCCATCTTCTCACCCATTCCACTGAACGCCCTTTTTCGTGTACGGTGTGCAACAACACATTTAAATTCAGAACGATTCTAAATGACCACATGTTGACTCATACCGGTGCGCGTCCGTTCTCGTGTTCTATCTGCCAAAAGACTTTTTCTCGTAAATTTTGTTTGACCCTACACATGCAAATACACTCAGACGAACGCTCGTACAAATGTTTTGTGTGTAAAGCTAGCTTCACAACGAAACTAGACCACACAGATCACATGCGAACGCATTCCCGAGAGGGTATATTTTCGTGTCCGGTGTGCAAAGACCGCTTCAGCTCCAGATATCTTCTAAACGTTCACAAAGCCACTCATTCGGATGATCAGCCTTACTCGTGTTCCACGTGCAATGTGAGTTTTAAAATAAGATCCAAGCTGGCTTTGCACAAGCGAACGGTCTGCCTGGAGAGACCGTTTGCTTGTTCGTTCTGTGAAAAACGTTTTATATTAGAAACTGAACTAACCGAACACCTGATTGTTCACACAGATGAACGTCCCTATACATGTCCCGTTTGCAATGGAAACTTTAAAATGAAAGCCATTTTGAAACATCACTTGCTGACCCACTCTGACGCTAGACCTTTCCCGTGTTCCCTATGCGATAGCACCTTCAAGTCTAAAGCGAATTTGAAGAAGCACATGCGCGTGCATTCCGACGAGCGACCCTTTTCGTGTACTGTGTGCGGAAACTGTTTTAAATCGAAACCTAACTTGAAAAAGCACATGAATGTACATTTTATGAATAAATAAAATTTAAATTGCCATACGGTCTTTTTATTTTCTTCTTACACTGAGCAGCTGCTGAATTTGTGTATTTAGGAAGTATGTTTACAGCGTAAGTAGAATAAATGCAGTAGGAATGAGATCTCTGTGAGAGACGAATGTGTGGATACTATGTGTATGATAGAGTGTCGTATGAAAATATAAGAAGTGAATACGGTGCGAATGATGGTGTTATGAACAAAATAATGAAAGGATCATTAAGATGGTTTGGACATACGGAAAGAATTGTAAAAAAAGAATATGTTAACGGTGTAAATGGAACTAGAAATAGATGAAGACCGAGGAAAACGTGGCACGACCAAATAAATCAAATATTGAATGTCGGCCATGTGAGGAGTCAGAGAAATCGACGCAGGTGCATGACACGGTGTATGAATGTTGAGGAAGCGAGAGAAATGCGTCAGGAAAGAAAATTGTGGCAGTCCATTCTTTCTGCCTACCCCTTCGGGGAAACGGCGTGATGGTTAGTTAGTTAGTTAGTTTACAGCGTACGTACGGGTAACAAAGCGAAGGGAACTTTAAAATGGTTATTGGAAACAAGAATTTATCAATGAAAGCGAAAATGGCAGTGCACAACGGAGTTCTGACTCTAACTCTTACGTATGGAAAGAAGCATGGAACTGGTGGAAGAATGAGAGCAGAATAAATATGGTATTGATGAGGTCCCCAAGATCAAATCAGTTTATTAACTCAAAAGACATTACAAACAGTAAAATGTTTAAGGTATCTATTGAGTACAGGTCAAATATTATAAAAGTACAACTTCTACCAGGAACGCATTAGAGATGGCTCGACATTAGGAAGACAAGATACTTTCTAAAGTCAAGAGTATTTGTCTCCTGAACGTACCTTCACTAATATAAAAGACGTCGATCTCTGAGGAGACCGCGTTCAGCAGACTAATTGCTCTTCCCACCGGTGTCACCAGAGGCAGATTGGTTCTGGTGGCCGGTAGACAAAACAATCGGTGCTGTCGCTGTCGGAGAAATCTTTCAGGGACAAAAAAACCAACACCCTCTACCAAGGCCGAGTTCTCGAAATATCCCCTGATTAATTTAAAGAAATGGGTTATGAGATGCCCATCTCATCGAAGCTGTAAAGAATTGGTTCCGAGCATTCCTAAAAGAAATGCCGTGGGATAGAGCCACTGATAACTACCATACTTCGTCATGTAGAGATATCGAAGATTTTTTTCTGAACACAGTAAGATGGGAAGAAACAGAAGGCGCTTTGGAAAGACCACGTGGACTGCATTGAGAACACAAGAATTGCAAAAAATTACTAAATTTACCCAAGCTGCAAAAGATTACCAAGAAGGCCACCAAAGAGATAGAGTGATGGCTGGACATGGAGGAAGAAGTTTATAAAATCCGTTTTTTTTACAGAAATGTTTGGGCAAGTCCTACAAGCACTACAAGTCCTGGTGAATAGTATGTATGAGGTATGCATGCGAAATGATCTGATGATGAATGTTATAAGTCCAAGGTAATGATTTTTGAAAAAGAGGAAATCATGACAGTCTGCAACATTAGCGTGAAAGGTGAAAATTTTGAGCAAGTAGATGAGTTCGTGTATTTAGGTAGTATGTTTACAGTGGAGAGGGATATTGAAAGAAGGGTTGGGGCAGGCAACAGAGTGAATGGTGCACTTAAAGTTGTCACCACAAACAAAAACAGGTAGTGCACAATGGTGTTCTTATACCGACCCTTATGTTTGGAAGCGAAGCATGGAACTGGCAAAAGAAGGATGAAAGTAGAATAAATGCAGTAGAAATGAGATCTCTTAGACGAATGTGTGGATACTCTGTGTATGATAGAGTGTCGAGTGAAAATATAAGAAGTGAATGCGGTGCGAATGATGGTGTCATGAACAAAATGACGAAAGGATCATTAAGATGGTTTGGACATACGGAAAGAATTGTAAAAAAAGTATATGTTAACGATGTAAATGGAACTAGAAATAGATGTAGATCGAGGAAAACGTCGCACGACCAAATAAATCAAATATTGAATGTCGGCCATGTGAGGAGTCAGAGATATCGACGCGTGTGTATGATTGATGTATGAATGTTGAGGAAGCGAGAGAAATATGTCATGAAAGAAAAGTGTGGCAGTCTATTCTTTCTGCCTGCCGCTTCGGGGGACGGCGTGATGGTTAGTTAGTTAGTTAGAAATGTTTTGAGAGTTCTGTTGTAGACAATCTTTCCTAGAATGGCTTGATCAATAAATATTTGAAAGGCAATCTTTTGAAAGAATATGTTGCCAGAGCTAAGGATGTTGACACAAGAAAATCCATTGTTGATTTCGAAGAAATTATCAACACAGCTGCACCAATAATTAAAAAGATATTTGCCCAAGAAAAAACTAACTAACTAACCATCACGCCGTCTCCCCGGAGGAGTAGGCAAGAAGAATGGAACGCCACACTGTTCTGTCTTGACATACTTCTCTCGATTCCTCTACATTCATACATCTTGCCATGCACGCACATCGATTTCTCCGACTCCTCACATGGCCGACATTCAATATTTGATTGATTTGATCGTGCCACGTTTTCCTCGGCCTTCCTCTATTTCTAGCTCCGTTCACGCCGTTTACATATACCTTCTTTACCATTCTGTCTTCACTCATTCTTTCCATGTGTCCAAACCATCTTAATGTCCCTTTCCTTATTTTGTTCATAACACTTTCATTCGCACCACATTCACTTCTTATACTTGCATTTGTCACTCTATCATATACAGATTTGCCACACATTCGTCTTAGAGATCTCATTTCTACTGCATTTATTCTTTGCTCTAGAAGTTGAAGTGATATTGGCTGTTAGAGACCGTTATTTACGATAGAATCCATCTTTTGATATCTTTCTCCATTTTTCCATCTCTTGTAAACATGCTTCGAACACCTTCGTGACCGAGAGGTAAGTTCTTTGACTGCCGCCCCGAAGGTCCGGGTTCGATTTCTCTTTTGATTGTGATGTTTTCCTTTGTCTTCCTCGACTTATATTTTCCATTCACACTAATTGTGACAGAGACGATGGATCGCCACATTGTTCTATCCTGACATAACTCTCGCGCCTCTTCTACATTCACACATCGTGACATGCACGCTCGTCGATTGTTCATAATTCGAACATGACCGCCTTTCAGTAATTGGTTAATTTGGTCATGGCATGTCTTCCTTGGCCTTCCTCGACTTCTTTTTCCACTCACACTAGTTGTGTATATCTTTTTAACCATTCTTCCCTCATCCATTCGTTCCATATATCCAAACCATCTTAGTGACCCTTTCTTCATTTTATTTATCACGCATTCATTCGCTTTACATCGTTAGATATTCTATCCTTCTTAGTGACCTCATTTCTACGGTATTTATCCTACTTTCATCCTTCTTCTGCCAACTCCAAGCTTCACTTCCATACATAATGGTCGGGACTAGAACTCCATTGTGCACTGCCATCTTTGCTTTAGTCGATATATTTCTATTTGCAGTAATGACTTTGAGTACACCATTTATTTTGTTTCCAGCTCCAACCCTTCTTTCGATATCTTTCTCCATTTTTCTATCTCTTGTAAACATGCTTCCCAGGTAGACAAATTCGGTAACTTGCTCTAATTTCTCACCGTTGGCACTTATGTCACAATCCGTTATACATTCTTGCTTTTTAAATACCATAACTTTAGACTTTGACACGTTCTTCAGAAGGTCATACTTATTGCATACTTGGTACATTCTTGACACTAGGACTTGTAGATCGTCCATGCTGTCAGCGATTAAAACAGCGTCGTCTGCATATAGCATGGCATAAACGCTGGTGCGAAAATGAACGACATATCCACAACTTGTATATATCTTTTTAATCATGTTTCCCTCATCCATTCGTTCCATATGTCTAAACCATCTTAGTGACCCTTTTTAAATTGTATTTATCACGCATTTATCCGCCTTACATTCCTTTCTTACTTCATCATTGGGTATTCCACAATATTATGTATTGTTTTTCCGCACATTCTTCTAAATGATCTCATTTCTACGTCATTTTTTCTACTTTCAGATTGTTAATTAATTAAAAAAAGGATCCCTGAGATGGTTTGGACATATGGAACGAATGAACGCGGTAAGAATGGTTAAAATGGAAGCGTAGCGAACCCTTATGTACGGAAGCGAGCATGGAACTGGCAAAAGAAGGATGAAAGTAGAATAAATGCAGTACAAATGAGATCTCTTAAACCAATGTGTGGATACTCTGTGTACGATAGAGTGTCGAATGAAAATATAAGAAGTGGATACGGTGCGAATGATGATGTTATGAACAAAATAATGAAAGGACCATTAAGATGGTTTGGACATATGGAAAGAATAAATGAAGAAAGAATGGTAAAAAAAATATATGTTAACGATATTATTGGAATCAAATATAGAGGAAGACCTAGGTATCCAAATAAATAAAATATTGAATGTCGGCCACGTGAGGAGTCAGAGAAATCGACCCGCGTGCATGACACTATGTATGAATGTTGAGGAAGTGAATTGAGAAATATGTCAGGAAAGAAAAGTGTGCCAGTCTATTAATACTGCCTATCCCTTCGGGGAGACAGTTTGATGGTTAATTAGTTAGTTAGTTAGAATTGGATACCTTCTATGGAAGTGAAGCTTGGATCTGCCAAAAGAAGGATAAATGCCATAGAAATGAGATCACTGAGAAGAATGTGTGGGAAAACGATATAGGTATATTAGAATATCGAACGAAGAAATGTAAAGCAAATGATTGCATCATAAGTAATATTAAAAAAGCATCTCTGTGATGGATAGACATATGGAACGAATGGACGAGAGAAGAATGGATAAAATGTTGTATACAAGCAGTGTGAGTGGAAAGAGAAGCCGTGGAAGACCAAGGAAAACATGACATGACCAAATTATACAAATACTAAAAGGCTGCCACATTCAAAGCAGAAAAAATCGACGAGCGTGCATGTTACGATGTATGAATGTAGAGTACCAGAGAGGTATGTCAGGACAGAGCAGTATTGCGGTCCATCCTCTCTGCCCACCCCTCCGGCAAAACGGCTTTATGGTTAGTTAGTTATTTTTAATAACAGTGTCACCAGTCTGTCGATGCCAGCAATCCTGGCGAAACCGGTCGCTGTCGATAACTAACTAACTAATTAACCATCACGCCGTCTCCCCGAAGGGGTAGGCAGAAAGAATGGACTGCCACACTTTTCTTTCATTACATATTTCTCTCGATTCCTCAACATTCATACATCGTGTCATGCACGCGCGTCGATTTCTCTGACTCCTCACATGGCCGACAATCAATATTTGATATATTTGATCTTGCCACGTTTTCCTCGGTCTTCCTATTATGTTTCTAGTTCCATTTACATCGTTTACATATACTTTTTTTACCATTCATTCTTTCCATATGTCCAAACCATCTTAATGATCCTTTCATTATTTTGTTCATAACACCATCATTCGCACCGCATTCACTTCTTATATTTTCATTTGACACTCTATCATACATAGAGTAAACACACATTCGTCTAAGAAATCTCATTTCTAATGCATTTATTTTCATCCTTATTTTGCCAGTTCCATGCTTCGCTTCCATACATAAGGGTCGGTAGAAGAACACCATTGTGCACTTTTTTATTTATTTTCATGTTTTTACTAAGATCCAGTTACCAATTACATTCACACTATTGCAAATAAAGAGGGTAATAAAATTTAACCCTTACAGAAAATCCTCGGAGAAGGCAACGGGAAACCACTACAGCAACACTTTACAGGGAATCACGGTGGCTTGAAAGCATTTAGCGATCTTTAACGTCGGAGGAAGCAGACATAGAACTATAAGAAGAAGATGGAAAAATATATCCGTAAGTATTCAATATTAGTCGGTGTTCTTCTACCGACCCTTATGTACGGAAGCGAAGCATGGAACTGGCAAAAGAAGGATGAAAGTAGAATAAATGCAGTAGAAAAGAGATCTCTTAGACGAATGTGTGGATACTCTGTGTATGATAGAGTGTCGAATGAAAATATAAGAAGTGATTGCGGTGCGAATGGTGGTGTCATGAACAAAATAATGAAAGGATCATTTAGATGGTTTGGACATATGGAAAGAATGAATGAAGAAAGAATGGTAAAAAAATTATATATTAATGATGTAAATGGAACCAGAAATAGAGGAAGACCGAGGAAAACGTGGAAGGATCAAATAAATCAAATATTGAATGTCGGCCATGTGAGGGGTCAGAGAAATCGACACGCGTGCATGACACGATGTATGAATGTTGAGGAATCGAAAAATATGTCAGGAAAGAAAAGTGTGGCAGTCCATTCTTTCTGCCTACTCCTTCGGGGAGACGGCGTGATGGTTAGTTAGTTAGTTAAGTATTCAAAGCTGTAAGCAACTGTCTGTCACACCGAAGGTCCCGGGATCGATTCCCGGCGATGGTAGTATGATTGTCGCGCTGTCATTGGTCTGATGTAGAATTCACGTGACAATAAAATGGCGATAGATTAGCTACCTATCACATGTCATGAGATAAAAAGTTACTAATGGTGTTTTTTTTAGAGGTTTGGTTTTTAAACTAGCAACATTGTTTCTACAGACTGTCAATTTGACAGTTGACAGTTGATTTGTAGTCGGTACGTTTTGCCATTTCACCGTGAATAGACTGACGTCAGAGCAGCGCTTGGAAATTGTGCAAATTTATTTTGAAAATCATGGTTGGGTTCGCCAAATTCATTGAGCACTACGTCCATTTTACTACTAAAAAAGGATCCCTGAGATGATTTGGACATATGGAACGAATGGATGGGAGTAGAATGGTTAAAAAGTTGTACACAAGCAGCGTGAGTGGAAAAAGAAGCCGAGGAAAACATGGCATGACCAAATTAATCAATTACTAAAAGGCGGTTACATTCGATGTCGGAATAATCGACGTGCGTGCATGGTACGATGTGTGAATGTAGAGGAAATCCCGAGAGGTATGCCAGGATAGAACAGTGTGGCGATCCATCCTCTCTGCCTACCCCTCCGGAGAAATGGCGTGATGGTTAGTTAGTTAGTTCCAGTATAAACTCTGCTGGACAGTCTTCAAAACGCTACATGGAATGGCACCAAGTTATATATCTGAACTCTGTATAGCGGACAGCCTAAATACAAGGAAATCCACACTTCGCTCGGCGAACTCCTCGGCAATAGGAAGATTAGTTGAGCCGAAGCGTTGCCCCAGTACAAATTTCGGGATAGAGCGTTCGCGGTAGCCGGTCCATCAGCTTGGAACAATCTCCCTTCACACCTCAGATGCATAAATGATCCGACAGATTTCAGATCTAAACTGAAAACCCATCTTTTTCATATTTCATACCCAATTTAAACATTTATACTTTGTTCTACTATACTTTTAAACCGATCGCTTTTTAAGCGGTCACATTTAGATTTTTAGATTTAAAACACGTCTTAATGCGCCCTTGAGGTGTTTACATCAGAAAAAAGGCGCTTTAAAAGTTAGAATATTATTATTATTATTATTAGTTGTAATATTGTAATATATATGGATTGAAAATTCTGGCCGACTATCCTCCACGTCTATGTCATCAAAGTGTGCCATATACGAGAATGACACACCAGCAACTTTGTAATATAATATTAATATGTATACAATAAGCTGATGATAAACAATAACCTGTTCATTCTACCAAGAATCCAATAGGAATTTTAATGACAAGGAAACAGATTCTTTATTAACCGATGAATCACAAATCGCAACAAATTCAACCCTTCATTCGCCTGCGTTGCGTTAACGCAACACTTGCTAAAAAAAATTGATACCGACCCTATGTATAGAAGTGTAATCATCAAGCATCACCTTCGCAATATCATTTATGAGGATGGTGAAGAGGAGTGGCCCTAGGTTTGAACCTTGTGGTACCCCTGAATTTACAAGAAAAGGTTCCGATTGAAAAATTCCATATGAGACGAATTGTTTTCTCCCCTCGAGGTATCAACTGAGAAAAAATCCAATTTGATATAGTTTTGCTATCAGAATGTCGTGGTTCACAGTATCATTTAGCGACAGCACAGATTGTTTTACCTACCGGCCACCAGAACCAATCTGCCTCTGGTGACACCGGTGGGAAGAGCAATTAGTCTGCTGTCTGTCTCTTTCTCTCTTCTTCTTTCATATTAGTGAAGGTACGTTCAGGAGACAAATACTCTTGACTTTAGAAAGTATCTTGTCTTCCTAATGTGGAACCATCTCTAATGCGTTCCTGGTACTATGTTGTATTTTTATAATATTTGACCTGTACTCAATAGATGCCTTAAACATTTTCCTGTTTTTAATGTCTTTTGAGTTAATAAACTGATTTGATTTGATATGAAGTGAAGTGAAGCATGAATCCGTCAATATAAGTATGAAATGAGAATGGATACAGTTGAAATTAAATCTCTTAGACGAATACTTATGTGAAAAGTCTGTGTATGATAGAGTGTCGAATCAAAATATAATAAATGAATGTGGTGCCAATGAAAGTGTAGCCAATGAATGTTAATAATGAAATTTGTTGTTTCTTGAACAATTATGTAAAACTTCATATTAAATAATCAATACGAATGAAAACGTCAGTTTTCTATAAGTTTTATTGTGTTTTATAGGAATGACATGCTTCGCCCTTCTAAGGCATTATCAAATGTCATCACATTTGATAATGTAATAGAAGGGCGAAACATGTCATTCCCATAAAACTTATAGAAAACTGACGTTTTCATTCGTATTAATTATTAATAATATTGTTAACTGGAGCCACAGTAATCAAATGCAATTCAATGTCGTTATCTTTTACTAGTGCAACCTGACTGGCTTAAGAGTCCAGAAAGAATCCAGTATAAACTCTGCTGGACAGTCTTCAAAGCGCTACATGGAATGGCTCCAAATTATATATCCGAACTCTGTATAACGGACAGCCTAAATACAAGGAAATCCACACTTCGCTCGGCGAACTCCTCGGCAATAGGAAGATTAGTTGAGCCGAAGCGTTGCCCCAGTACAAATTTCGGGGATCGAGCATTTGCGGTAGCCGGTCCATCAGCTTGGAACAATCTCCCTTCACACCTCAGATGCATAAATGATCCAACAGATCTAAGCTGAAAACCCGTCTTTTTCATATTTCATACCCAATTTAAAACCTGCATAGTTTGTTCAATTATACTTTCTAATCGATCGCGAATATCAATCAGATGCAGCGTTCACATTTAGATTTAAAACACGTCTTAATGCGCCCTTGAGGCGATTACATCACAAAAACGGCGCTTTAAAAGTTAGCATATTATTATTTTTTTATTTAGAACTGTGTATCATAGATACACAATGAAAAACCAGCAACTAGCACATGTATCTACGATGAAGGATCTCGGGATCATCTATGAGAGTAGGCTGACTTTTCGTGCACATATCGAGAGGATTTTTGACATTGCACTGAGGATGTTGGGTTTTATTGGTACTAGAAGGGTTTTTAGAGATCCTAATGAGCTCAGAGTAATAAAAAACCTCATAGATTCAGTGTGGCAGTTGTAGCAATTGACAGGATAGATTTAAAATATGTCATTTGGTCTATTGCAAGCTGTAAACAATGCCGGCATACATAGGGTTAACCGTTTCTAAGAAAAAAAGCTACCAATCAGTAACTCCATTCGCGAGTTCCTTCTACGGCTTGAATATAAAACAAGAAATCTGTTAAGCATGCGAAATTGGGTCATACTCTCCAGTGCCGTGGGTACACTCTTGCTTGAATCGACTCCAAAAGTAACTGTCTTCTTTCCCGCCAACGACCTTACCGCCGCATAGGAATGTCCCTTCTCGATTCATTTGAAAATTTATTCGATTAAATTATATATTTTTCTTCTTCTTCTTCGTTGCTGTAGACGTGGTCTGTCCTCCAGATGGTTGCTCCTTCTGTGAAGTGGATTCCCAGCTGTTCTTCCATATTTTAGGAGGTCTTCCACGAGTCCCGTGAAGCTGATTATGTAGTGCAATATAGAGGAGTCTGGTGGTGTCCATTCTTTGGACATGACAGTCCCTCTATTGCTTTCTACTCCATCTTATAATATCCTCAGCCTCAGATATCTATCTTATTCTGGTGTTCCTCACGCGATCTCTCAGTGTCTTCATCTTGGAAGTCTTCCTATTTAAATGACATCGTTATTAAATATAATTACCTAATGTTATATATATGGTACAAAAACTAACTAACTAACTAACCATCACGCCATTTCCCCGGAGTGGTGGGCAGAGAGGATGGATCGCCACAATGCTCTGTCCTGGCATACCTCTCGGGCTTCCTCCACATTCATACATCGTACCATGCACGCACGTTGATTATTCCGACTTCTAATGTGACCGCTTTTCAGCAATTGATTAATTTGGTCATGCCATGTTTTCCTCGGTCGTTCTCGGCTTCTTTTTTGCCACTCACGCTGCTTGTGTACAACTTTTTTACCATTCTACTCCCATCCATTCGTTCCATATGTCCAAACCATCTCAGGGTTCTTTTTTTAATTTTATCCACGATGCAGTCATCTACCTTACATTTCTTTCTTATTTCATCGTTCGGTATTCTATCATACAACGTTTTCCCGCACATTATTCTTAGTGATATTACATATTTATTTAAATTGGATATAAATAAATATTAAATCAATTAATCCCCGGAGGGGTAGGCAGAGAGGATGGACCGCCATACTGCTCTGTCCTAACATACCTCTATACCTTTGGCCAAATTCGAAGCTGAAAAAATCGACGAACGTGCGTGTTACGATATATGAATATAGATTAAGCTTGAGTGGTATGTCAGAATAGAGGAGTATGGCGGTCCATTATTTCTGCCTACCCCTTTGGGGAGACGGCGAGATGGTTAATTAGTTAATTAGTTTGAAAAAGTCAGACTCATATTATGTTTGACTGTATTAAAGATTTCATCTGTCTTATATAATGTCACAAATCAAATATTGAATGTCGTCCACGTGAGGAGTCAGAGAAATCGACGTGCGTGTATGACACGATGTATGAATTTTGAGGAAACGAGAGAAGATTGTCAATAAAGAAAAGTGTCATCATCACCATTAGCCGCCTGTCATCTATTGCTGAACGTAGGCCTCTCCCAAAGCATGCCATCGCCCTCTATCCATTGCCGCTCCCATCCATCCATGTCCAGCAATCCTCTTCAGATCGTCGGTCCAGCGGGCAGGGGGACGTCCAACTCTACGGAATCCTGTACGCGGTCTCCACTTCAGAACCCGTCTTCCCCATCGGCTGTCGGTTCTCCGAGAGATATGGCCAGCCCACCGCCACTTCAGCCCGCCTATCCTTAGAGCCATCTCAGTTACCTTGGTTTGTTGTCGAATTCGTTTCTGAATCTGTCCCTCAAGGTTATTCCAAGCAAGGCTCTTTCCATGGCGCGTTGGGCGACCTTGAATCTGTAGACTAGACCTTTTGCCAGTGTCCACGTCTCGGCTTCATAGCAACACGCAAAGAAAAGTGTGGCAGTCCATTATTTCTGTCTACCCCTTCGGGGAGACGACGTATTGGTTAATTAATTAGTTTTTATATAGTGTCATAAATCGATAATCATTTCGATTAAATCGAACGAAAATCGATCATCTTTGCAGCTTTTGTGTATGCATCACTATTTTATATCAAATCTTGAAATTGATTAAAGTAGATAAAATTGAAGCACTTCAACAAAAAATCATATCATTTGATACAATATATTAATGCTTTTATATAATGATGTAATATTTTTTTACAATGTGTCTTGTAAGCAAGACATTTTGACGTTTTGCAGTTGAGGTGTGTGGGATTTAAAATGTTGTAACGGCTCTTAGTAAAAAGGTGTTTTTTTGCTTGTTTGAATAAAGTAGTTTTGTATTGTTTTGTGCATATTTTTTTGCGTGGTTTGTCCGCTTTGCCTTCTTTTTGTCAAGGGAAGTTTTTAAGTACTTTTTTTTACTGGTGCATTTGACACTCAGTTGAATAGTGACTTTTGTATTGACGCGTTGCAAAAGCGTTATTTTGCAGGTTTCGGCTTTATTTATTGAATTTTAAAATAAATTTTGTAAGAAAATAGTGGCGAATGTTGGATTAAAGCGTAGTGAAGTGAATTTAACATGTTATTTCAAAGTTTAAGTGTGTTTTTGGTGACAGTATGGACGGTTTTGGATACTACAGAAGCAATAACAGGTTTGTAAGACCTTTCCTAACTAGAATACAAGGTCTGTATGTCTGTCTATCTGTATATACGAGTATGTCTGTCTATCTGTCTGTCTGTCTAAATCCAACCCCTACACATGAAAATATACCAACATAATATAACTCAGAGAACGGAAAGTATAATTTGACGAAAGAATATCCAAAATACAACCATTTCTTCTACATCTCGCGTCGGCGACATTTAAAATTACCTATATCAATTTGATAACGCCACGTTTTCCACCTCCATTATCTGCTCCATTCACATCATTCGCGTATTAGTTTATCAAAAGAAGGATGAAAGTAGATTAAATGCAGTAGAAATGAGATTCTGCATGATATGATAGTAATATAATATATCTGTATTGTCATCGAAATCAAAAGCCTATCCAAAACAGCTATAATGTCAGTGCACAATGGTGCTCTTGTACCGACCCTTATGTATGGAAGCGAAGCATGGAACTGGCAAAATAAGGATGAAAATAGAATAAATGCAGTAGAAATGAGAACTCTTAGAAGAATGTGTAGAAATCTGTGTATGATAGAGTGTCGAATGAAAATATAAGAAGTGAATGCAGTGCGAATGATGGTGTTATGAACAAAATAATGAAAGGATCATGGAGATGGTTTGGACACATGGAAATAATGGTAAAAAAGTATATGTTTATGATGTAAAAGGACTAGAAATAGAGGAAGACCGACGAAAACTTGGCACGCATCAAATAAATCAAATATTGAATGTCGGCCATGTGAGGAGTCAGAGAAATCGACGCGCGTGCATGACACGATATATGGATGTTGAGGAAGCGAATTGAGAGTGAGAAATGAGATCTCTTAGACGAATGTGTGGACACTCTGTGTATGATAGAGTGTCGAATGAAAATATAAGAAGTGAATGCGGTGCGAATCATGAACAAAATAATGAAAGGATCATTAAGATGGTTTGGATACATGGAATGATTGAATGACAAAATAATCTTTAAAAAAATATGTAAATGGACTAGAAATAGAATAGGAAGACCGAGGAAAACGTGGCACGATCAAATAAATCAAACAAAAGCCTATCAAAAAAAGCTAAAATCGCAGTGCACAATGGTGCTCTTGTACCGACCCTTATGAATGGAGCTGGCAAAATAATGATAAAAATATAATAAATGCAATAGAAATGAGATATCTTAGACGAATGTGTGGAAATCTGTGTATGATAGAGTGTCGAATGAAAATATAAGAAGTGAATGCGGTGCGAATGATGGTGTCATGAACAAAATAATGAAAGGATCATTAAGATGGTTTTGGACATATGGAAAGAATGAATGAAGAAAGAATGGTAAAAAAATTATATGTTAATGATGTAAATGGTACCAGAAATAGAGGAAGACCAAGGAAAACGTGGCACGATCAAATAAATCAAATATTGAATGTCGGCCATGTGAGGAGTCAGAGAAATCGACGCGCGTGCATGACACGATGTATGAATGTTGATGAATCGAATTGAGAAATATGTATTGAAAGAGAATTATCATCGCGTTCCTTTACAGAAGAATGGAGTGATTTTAGCATATTTATGCATCTAACGAAAAATCCGAAACCACTTTATACTCATAATAATTAATTAATATTTATAATGTCTGCTGCTTTTAAACGGGCAGAGATATGAAGAAGATGTCGTAACAAGTAATGTAGAGGATTATGTCCTCTATAATCCCTACTAAGTTTGATTTTGACGTATCCACCTGATTCCGAAATAATTGAAAAAATCAGTTTTGCTTCATACAAAAAAAACAACAACATTTTTTTTCTTCGAAATTAGCAGTTATATCAAAAAAAGTTAAAAGACAAAAGTGGTTTGGAATCACACAAAAGACCTAATTTAAAAAAATCAGGACAAAATTCGGAGTTCGACCCCTAAGTCCCTGTTTTTGCCAAATGGATCTAGTGTGAGACGGCGTGAGTTGGTAAGTTAGTTTTAAATAGGACAAGTTGGTATTTAAAAAAATATATATATGAAAAGATACCAACGAGTGGTTAGTACAAAACCCACATCTAGCGATAACGATAAAGATAACGAAGGCAGAGACAAACACTCTTCTATCACACTTATCCGGAATCAACATATACAGCGTGTCTTGCGCTGATTCACACTCTTAACGGTGCAGTGTAGCCAGTACACATTGCTTCTAACTTACTGTCTTAGAGGATGGACCGCCACAACGCTCTGTCCTGACATACTTCTCTAGCTTCGTAACATGCACGCTCGTCGATCTTTCCGAGTTCCTTGGTCCTCCACTCACACTGCTTGTATACAACATTTTAACCATTCTCTTGTCCATTCGTTCCATATGTCCAAACCATCTCAGGGATCCTTTTTTAATTTTACTTATGATGCGATCATCTGCCTTACATAACTAACTAACTAACCATCACGCCGTCTCCCCGAAGGGGTAGGCAGAAAGAATGGACTGCCACACCTTTCTTTCCTGACATATTTCTCTCGATTCCTCAACATTCATACATCGTGTCATGCACGCGCGTCGATTTCTCTGACTCCTCACATGGCCGACATTCAATATTTGATTTATTTGATCGTGCCACGTTTTCCTCGGTCTTCCTCCATTTCTGGTACCATTTACATCATTAACATATAATTTTTTTACCATTCTTTCTTCATTCATTCTTTCCATATGTCCAAACCATCTTAATGATCCTTTCATTACTTTGTTCATGACACCATCATTCGCACCGCATTCACTTCTTATATTTTCATTCGACACTCTATCATACACAGAATATCCACACATTCGTCTAAGAGATCTCATTTCTACTGCATTTATTCTACTTTCATCCTTCCTTTGCCAGTTCCATGCTTCGCTTCCATACATAAGGGTCGGTAGAAGAACACCATTGTGCACTGCCATTCTGCCTTACATTTCTTACTTATTTCGTAGTTCGGTATTCTATCATGTATCGTTTTCCCGCACATTCTTCTCAGTGATCTCATTTCTTCGATTTATCCAACTTTCATCAATTTTTCCCAGTTCCAAGCTTCACTTCCATACATACGTTTTTTTTTATTTTTTTAGATGGGAGTTGCTTTATTTTTGACCTTGCTTATAATGTACAAGGCTTATAATATCGTCAAATGGATCTTTCTGCAATTATACTAACTAACTAACTAACTAACCATCACGCCGTCTCCCCGGAGGGGTAGGCAGAAAGAATGGAACGCCACACTGTTCTGTCCTGACATACTTCTCTCGCTTCCTCTACTACATCTTGTCATGCACGCACGTCGATTTCTCCGACTCCTCACGTGACCGACATTCAATATTTGATTGATTTGATCGTGCCACGTTTTCCTCGGCCTTCTTCTATTTCTAGCTCCGTTCACGCTGTTTACATATACCTTCTTTACCATTCTGTCTTCACTCATTCTTTCCATGTGTCCAAACCATCTTAATGACCCTTTCCTTATTTTGTTCATAACACTTTTATTCGCACCACATTCACTTCTTATACTTGCATTTGTCACTCTATCATATACAGATTTGCCACACATTTGTCTTAGAGATCTCATTTCTACTGCATTTATTCTACTTTCATCCTTCTTTTGCCAGTTCCATGTTTCACTTCCATACATAAGGGTCGGCACAAGAACACCATTGTGCACTGCCATCTTGGCTTTTTTGGATAGGCTTTTGTTTGCGATGACAACTTTAAGTGCACCATTTATTCTGTTGCCTGCCCCAACCCTTCTTTCAATGTCTTTCTGCACCCTCCCATTCTTTGTAAACATACTTCCTAAATAAACAAATTCATCCACTTGTTCCAGATTTTCACCGTTTACGCTAATGCTGCAGACTGTCATGCTTCCTTCTTTTTCGAAAATCATTACCTTGGACTTATTCACATTCATCATCAAATCGTATCGCTAGCATACCTCATACATACTAGACACCAGGGCTTGCAGTTCGTGCTCGTTGTCTGCAAGTAGCACAGCGTCGTCCGCATACAACAAACAGCTTACTGACACACCGTTCATTTTTGCACCTGCTTCCAACCCTTTCAGCCCTTCTTCTGCAATTATATAATCTTAATTTGTCTCAAAGTGTTGGGACCAGGAGGGACATGCTAAAGTGGACCAATCAGGAACTTCTCAGCATTTGCTCTTGTGGAGAGGAAACCACTTGAAACTGTCCAGGAGAAGCCGGCCTGTTGACAGTAGTCATCAGGCCTTCCGTTACACTAGAGGAGTGTTCGGCATTTTGTGACCTACATTGGTTTATCTTACCAATTGCCTGCACCATGAATGAAACTACCTCTCGTGTCCCATCACCTTTGGGATATCGTTTAGATCTTTCACTTGGCTTCTGCATCGCGCCTCCAGCTGATGTCTCGGAAGGCTGAAAAGGGGGCAATGCATCAACAGGTGAGGGACATCTTGAGGTGTTTCATCGTCGCATGGGCAGCTGTCAATCTCGGAAAGCTTGAAGCGAAGCTAGCCTCGAAGCTAGAAGCTCGAAGCTAGCCTTCTGCAATTTCCTGAAATCGTAGGCATGGTAGATCGTAGGGAAAAACATCTTCGTTACACGTCCGGTTGTTTCGTTAACATAACGATCGTTCCAGATTTGAAAGGTCCTGTTGAAAGGTTTGAAAGTTTGGGAACCTGATGTTGAAAGGTTTGAAAGTTTGGGAACCTCTGGCCAGGATGGACAGAGAAGGGGGTTCTTACCACATACCCGAGGCTGTTATAGGTCGCAACGGCGCCTTTTCGTCAACCTCGCTCATGCACTTCCTAGGCCTGTACCCCATCCATCTGCGACTTACATTTTTAATATATATCAATTGCAAGGGGATGCCAGACCGGATTTAATCTAATCTCTAACTTACACGTGTGAACTTATGAGTGTGTGTATTTACATTACTGTATATAGGGTGTTTTTTTTAGAGGTATACAATAAATATTCAAAATGAAAAAAAAACACATTAAAATAATGTTAATGTCTATGATATTGGCTTTATTTAATAGATAATTTTATGCCAACATTGTTTAAATATGATTTCGGGCATATGAGCGCCACGGCTAGCTCCAATGAAGCGCAATCGTGAAGTCCAACTTTCGACAATTGTCATCTTTGTGGATGCATATTATCCACTAGAGTGTACGTGGTGCGAAAACGATCCACGGTCTTCCGAATAACTCGGATGGACGATTATGTCGACCGTAAAACGGGCGTAGTGCACGATAAGTTTGGCGAACTGAACCATGATTTTCAAAATAAATTTGCAAGCGCCTCCGGAGGGGCAAGCAGAGAGGATGGACCGTCATACTGCTCTATCCTGACATACCTCTCTAGATTCCTCTACATTCGTACATCGTAACATGCACCCTCGTTAATTTTTCTGACTTCAAATGTGGCCGCCTTTAAGTATTTGATTAATTTGGTCATACCACGCTTTCCTTGAAAGATCTTGTATACAACATTTTAACCATTCTTCTCTCGTCCATTCGTTCCATATGTCCAAACCATCTCAGGGATCTTTTTTAATTTTACTTATGATGCAATTTCTTCCTTATTTCGTCGTTCGGTATTCTATCATATATCGTTTTCCCGCACATTCTTCTTAGTGATCTCATTTCTACGGCATTTATCCTACTTTCATTTTTATTTTGAAACTCCAAGCTTGACTTCCATACATAAGGGTTGGCACTAGAACTTCTTTCTGCCTATCCCATCGGAGAGACGGCGTGATGCGTCTCATTGTCGCGTTTTAATTGAACAAAAAATAAACGACACACTATTTACGTGTCAGTCTCGCTACTTTTATATTTGCGAGTTCGAGAGAGACAAGTTTTTTTAAAATATTGCGTCATTTGGTTTCGGACCATTTTTAGATTCAACAACAACAACAACAAACCATCACGCCGTTTCCCCGCAGGGGTAGGGAGAGAGAATGGACCGCCACACTACTCTATCCTGGCACACCTCTCTAGATTCCTCCACATTCATACAACGAGTCACACATGCACGTCGATTCCTCCGACTTCTAACATGACCAACCTTTAAAATTTGATTAATTTGGTTTTCCTCGGTCTGCCTCGACTCCGTACCCCATTTACACCATTAACGTATACTTTCTTAACCATTCTTTCTCCATCCATGCGTTCCATATGTCCGAACCAACGCAGCGATCCTTTCATAATACCTTCTTCCGCTCTACGTTCCTTTCTTATATCAGCATTTGAGATTCTGTCGTATATCGTTCTACCACACATACGTTTTAGGAATTTTTTTTAGATTCAATGTAACTAAATGACTATCACGCCGTCTCCTCGAAGGGGTAGGCAGAAATAATGAACCGCCACACTGTTCTTTCCTGACATACATCTCTCGAACCCTCTACATTCATACATCGTGTCATGCATGCACGTCGATTTCTCCGACTCGAAATATTGAATTTTTTCCTCTGTTTTTCTTAACTAACTAACTGACCATCACACCGTCTCCTCGAAGGATATGGATGTCCTTTTCTCCAAGGATATCTCTTTGGGTCACTCGTAGTGACCCAAAGAGTCCAAAGGAAAGCATGGCATGACGTGAAGCGAAAACGGCCGTTCACAATGGAGTTCTGGTCCCATCCCTAATGTATGGAAGCGAAGCATGGAACTGGCAGAAGAAGGATGAGAGCAGAATAAATGCGGTAGAGATGAGGTCCCTAAGACGTATGTGTGTAGAACGATATACGGCAGAATCTTAAATGCTGATATAAGAAAGGAATGTAGAGCGGAAGAAGTATACGTTAATGATGTAAATGGAGTACGGAGTCGAGGCAGACCGAGGAAAACATGGCATGACCAAATTAATCAAATTTTAATGGTTGGTCGTGTTAGAAGTCGGAGGAATTGACGTGCGTGTATGACCGTTGTATGAATGTGGAGGAAGCTAGAGAGGTTTGCCAGGATAGAGTAGTGTGGCGGTCGCTTCTCTCTGCCTACCCCTGGTGAGAAACGGCTTGATGTTTTGTTTGTTTGTAATTGTTAATATTTATTCAAATAAATCCCATTTCTACTGAATTTATTCTATGCCCATCTTCCTTTTGCCAGTTCCATTTATTTCTGTTAATTCAAGAATCAATTGTATCTCAATAGAGACGAAGATGCAAATTGGAAACAGAATATGGTTGATCAAGGTGTTTACAGGACTTATGACCTGTCATTGGTTGGGTTAAGCGCACGCTTTATGTAATACAACATTCCCTATTCCACATTTTTTCTTATGACCACAATGTCTGACAAATTTTTGGATGTTGTATATATGTTAATCTGTAACACCACACTTTACATGGTAGTTTTTCAATGTACATACTAGCGCCATCTATGAAGATTGTATTTTAAGCATTAAGCATCTTTTTAACGCAATGCGAAAGGCTACCGCCATTATCGTATTGCTAGATAACGCCTGGAGATGTCACTCCAATCTATATGCTATAATTTGTTTTTACAACATTTTGAATGTATACAAATACTTGTAGACGACTACATGAAGATGTATACATTCAAAATGTTGTATTTCTGTTAAATTATTTGTTGTTGTTATTACAGCATACTCGCATAACAAGGCAGTGGTTTGTTACGTGGGGTCGTGGTCCGTCTACCGCCCCGGAAAAGGGTCCTTCTCCATTGACTCCATCGACCCTACACTCTGCACCCACCTGGTCTACGCTTTCGCCGGACTCAACGCCTCTTCAAACACCATCAGATCTCTAGGTAAGCACACGCTGTATCTAACAAACAGGCCAGGAGTCAGTGGCGGTACGTCCATACAAGCCAAGAAGCCGGGCTTGCCTTAAAAAAATCTTAAAACTAACTAACTAACTAACCATTACGCGGTCATCCTAAGGGGTAGGTAGAAAGAATGGACTGCCCCACTTTTCTTTCCTGACATATTTCACTCAATTCCTCAACATTCATACATCGTGTCATGCACGCGTGTCGATTTCTCTGACTCCTCACGTGGCCGACATTCAATATTTGATTTATTTGATTATGCCACGTTTTCCTCGGTCTTCCTTTATATCTGGTTCCATTTACATCATTAATATATAAAAAAATTTACCATTTTTTCTTCGTTCATTCTTTCCATATGTCCAAACCATCTTAATGATCCTTTCATTATTTTGTTCTTAACACCATCATTCGCACCGCATTCACTTCTTATATTTTTATTCGACACTCTATCATACACAGAGTGTCCACACATTCGTCTAAGAGATCTCATTTCTATTGCATTTATGCTACTTTCATCCTTCTTTTGCCAGTTCTATGCTTCGCTTCCATACATACATGAAAGGATCATTTAGATGGTTTGGACACATGGAAAGAATGGTAAAAAAAAATGTTAACAGTGTAAATGGAACTAGAAATACAGGAAAACCAAGAAAAACGTGGCACAGCCAAATAAATTAAATATTGAATGTCGGTCACGTGAGGAGTCAGAGAAATCGACACGCGTGCATGACACGATGTATGAATGTTGAGGAACGAGAAAGTCAGGAAAGAAAGTTAGTTAGTTGGTTGATCTCTGAGGTGTTTGTGTTCAGCAGACTGATTGCTCTTCCCGCCAGCGTCACCAAAGACAGGTTCGTTCTGTCGGCCGTTGTCCTTAGTTGAATGTATTTTTCTTCAAGTGCCCTGTCGGGTCCCCCCAACGTTGGCGATCACCTCCACCAACCTGTCCCTGTCCTGCGTCGCTCGGGACAGCTCCTCCACACTTCGGATGCCGGTCCACTCCCTCACGTTTCGCAGCCAGGACATCTGTCTCCTACCGGGCCCTCGGCGTCCCTCAACTTTCCCCTCCAATATCAGTTGGAGAAGGTGGTACTTTTCCCCACGCAGTATATGACCCAGATGTGAGATCTTCCGAACCTTGATAGTTGATAACAGTTCCCTGTCAACTCTAGCTCGCCTCAGGACTTCGGTATTGGTAACCATGTCTGTTCAGGGAACTCTGAGCATTCGGAGATGGAGCCACATTTCAAATGCTTCCAGCCTGTTCATTGAGTTGACTTTCAAGGTCCACGTTTCACATCCATACAATAAAACAGACCGCGCATAGCAATGTATTTTTATAAGAATTAATTGTATCTCAATAGAGACGAAGATGTAAATTGTTTTCTGGGAACAGAATATGGTAGTCGAGGCGTTTACAGGACTTATGACCTGTCATTGGTTGGTTTGAGCGATCGATTTATGTTTAACAACATTCCCCATTCCGCCCTTCTTACGACCACCACGTCTGACAACTTTTTTTGGAAGATGTATATATACTAGAATTCTGCACCTATCTTCACATTTTTTTTAGTTCACTCTACACTAGCGTCATCTATTAAGATTGGGAAGCATTAAGCATAAGTCCTGTAAGCGCCTCGGCCACCATATTCTGTTCCCAGAAAACAATTTACATCTTCATCTGTATTGAGATACAATTAATCCTTCTAAATATAACCGCAATGGGTAAAATCCAGTATTTGATAATTGTAATGTATTTTTAATTTAATTTAATTTCCAGATCCGTGGCAGGACCTGAAAGATGATGGAGGAAAGGGAGGTTACGAAAGAGCCACCAGCATGAAGCAGAGACACCCCCATCTAAAAATCACCCTCGCCATTGGGGGATGGAACGAAGGATCAGCCAATTATTCCAAAATGGCTTCCACACCCGAAACGAGAAAAGTGTTCATACAATCCGCTGTAGAAATGATCAGGTTAGCAAGTTATTTAATCCATACATCTTAAGTCGAATTTCGTGGCATAGTGGCATGGACTCCCTGTGATATGGAGTCCTCACGAGGCGAGATATCCTTGTATTATGTGATAGGGGGGTTAAACCATGGACCGGTTGATCCGAGGACCGATTGAGTCAAGGAACTTTTGATCCGAGGACTGGTTGATCTGAGGACCGGTTGATCTGAGAACTGGATGAACCAAGGACCGGTTAATCCGAGGACCGGTTGATCCAAGGACCAGTATCTGAGGACCGGTTGATCTGAGAACTGGATGAACCAAGGACCGGTTAATCCGAGGACCGGTTGATCCAAGGACCAGTATCTGAGGACCGGTTGATCTGAGAACTGGATGAACCAAGGACCGGTTAATCCGAGGACCGGTTGATCCAAGGACCAGTATCTGAGGACCGGTTGATCTGAGAACTGGATGAACCAAGGACCGGTTAATCCGAGGACCGGTTGATCCAAGGACCAGTATCTGAGGACCGGTTGATCTGAGAACTGGATGAACCAAGGACCGGTTAATCCGAGGACCGGTTGATCCGAGGACCGGTATCTGAGGACTGGTTAATCCGAGGACCGGTTGAACCAAGGACCAGTATCTGAGGACCGGTTGATCTGAAGACCGGTTAATCCGAGGACCAGTATCCGAGGACTGGTTGATCCGAGGACTAGTTGATCCGAGGAATGGTTTATCTGAGGACTATTTGATCCGAGGACTGGTTTATCCGAGGACCAGTTTATCAGAGGACCGGTTGATCCGAGGACCAGTATCTGAGGATCGGTTTATCAGAGGACCGGTTGATCTGAGGACCGGTTGATCCGAGTACCTTATTATCCGAGGACCGGTTGATCCGAGTAATGATAATAATATATTCTTTTTAATGAGAAGAAAGAATCGGTGCCAAATATATTAGTACAATCAGCCGTATTATTTTGTTACACCAAAGAAGTATAACTTCTTGCGTGCGTACATAAGTGTATATGGACGCAATGGAGGGAACAAGCATGTCATTTGGTGTATTGAATGTTTAGGAAGCACAACTTCGATGGGCTGGATCTGGACTGGGAGTATCCGACCCAGAGGGAGGGAAAGCCAGAAGACAAGCAGAATTTCGTTTCCCTTGCTAGGGTAAGTAACAATACCATGATAACGCGATAATAGATAAAATGTTAAAAAATTAAATAATTCAAAAACACTTATATTCTAGTAACGATTCAACCAAAAATAAATTCTATATACGGGTACAATAATGGATATATCGCGAAATTCTTACCTTCCCATATCCAACCGCATATTACACTAATAATAATTAAAGTAAAATCCTCGATAACTCTAAATCAAAAATAGATTTGTTGGATAAAAGTGGAATTTACGAAATATCTCGTGAGGATTGTGATAAATATATATAGGTCAAACCGCGAGAAATTTAGGAATAAGAATAAAAGAACATCGTAGCGGTCTTGTAAGCAATTATTTTTCGGAATTTGCAAATCATATAATAGATACAAATCAGTCTTTCGACTCACATAAACTCAAATTAATTCATCCAGTATCATATAAAGGACAAATAATGAATAACTTGGAAAACTTAGAAATCCAAAAAAACTTTAATACTAATAATCTAATATGTATGGAAGCGAAGCATGGAACTGGCAAAGGAAGGATGAAAGTAGAATAAATGCAGTAGAAATGAGATCTCTTAGACGAATGTGTGGATATTCTGTGTATGATAAAGTGTCGAATGAAAATATAAGAAGTGAATGCGGTGCGAATGATGGTGTCATGAACAAAATAATGAAAGGATCATTAAGATGGTTTGGACATATGGAAAGAATGAATGAAGAAAGAATGGTAAAAAAATTATATGTAATGATGTAAATGGAACCAGAAATAGAGGAAGACCGAGGAAAACGTGGCACGATCAAATAAATCAAATATTGAATGTCGGCCATGTGAGGAGTCAGAGAAATCGACGCGCGTGCATGACACGATGTATGAATGTTGAGGAAGCGAGAGAAATATGTCAGGAAAGAAAGGTGTGGCAGTCCATTCTTTCTGCCTACCCCTTCGGAGAGACGGCGTGATGGTTAGTTAGTTAGTTAGTTAGTATAATCTAATAAATAATATATTATTTCAAAATTCCTCACCCCTGCTTTCCATGTTCCCGTAATCTCGAACCCCTACCCCCTCACTTACCCCCGTCACCAATCACTCATAATCCCCCCCACCTCTATCTGTCCTCCTGTACACCTCTGTCGTGTAAAATATAATACTCAAGTGGTGAAAAACAAAAAAACTAACTAACTAACTAACCATCACGCCATTTCTCCGGAGGGGTAGGCAGAGAGGATGGATCGCCACACTAGCCTGACCTGGCATACCTCTCGAGCTTCCGATACATCCATACATCGTACCATGCACGCACGTCGATTGTTCCGACTTCGAATGTGGCTGCCTTTTAGTAATTGATTAATTTGGTCATGCCATGTTTTCCTCGGTCGTCCTCGGCTTCTTTTCCCACTCACGCTACTGCTTGTGTACAACTTTTTAACCATTCTACTCTCATCCATTCGTTCCATATGTCCGAACCATCTCAGGGATCCTTTTTTAATTTTATTCATGATGCAGTCACCTGCCTTACATTTCTTTCTTATTTCATCGTTCGGTATTCTATCATACAACGTTTTCCCGCACATTCTTCTTAGTGATCTCATTTCTACGGCGTTTATCCTGCTTTCATCCTTCTTTTGCCAGCTCCAAGCTTCACTTCCATACATGAGGGTTGGCACTAGAACTCCATTGTGTACTGCCATCTTTGCTTCTGTGGATATATTTCTATTTGCAGTAATGACTTTGAGTGCGCCATTTATTTTATTCCCAGCATCAACCCTTCTTTCGATGTCTTTCATTATTTTGTTCATAACACTTTCATCCGCACCGCATTCACTTCTTATATTTTCATTTGGCACCGTATCATATACAGATTTTCCATACATTCGTCTAAAATATCTCATTTCTGCTTTCATGCATTGCTTTCATACATAAAGGTCGGTACAAGAACACCATTGCTCACTGCTATTTAAGCTTTTTTGGATAGGCTTTTGTTTGCGATGACAACTTTAAGTGCACCATTCACTCTGTTGCCTGCCCCAACCCTTCTTTCAATATCCCTCTCCACTGTAAACATACTTCCTAAATACACAAACTCATCTATTTGCTCCAGATTTTCACTGTTCACGCTAATTATAAGTGTTAATTGAAGTGATTGTTACAGGAATTGAAAGAAGAATTCAAGAAATACAACTTGATTTTGACAGCGGCTCTGGGGGCAAGTCGGTTCACCATAGACTCCGCTTACGATGTTCCACAGCTGTCGAAGTACTTGGACCTGGTGCACATGATGTGCTACGACTATCACGGAGTCTGGGACAAGAGGGTGGGCCCCAACGCGCCACTGTTTGGCGAAAATGAAATGGACACTCTTAATGTGGTATGTATAAAGCCCAACATAACACTAATATTCAAATCAAATCAGTTTATTAACTCAAAAGACATTACAAACAGCAAAATGTTTAAGGCATCTATTGAGTACAGGTCAAATATTATACATATATAACATAGTACCAGGAACGCATTAGAGATGGATCGACATTAGGAAGACAAGATACTTTCTAAAGTCAAGAGTATTTGTCCCCTGAACGTATCTTCACTAATGTGAAAGACGTCAATCTCCGAGGAGACCGCGTTCAGCAGACTAATTGCTCTTCCCACCGGTGTCACCAGAGGCAGATTGGTTCTGGTGGTCGGTAGGTAAAACAATCTGTGCTGTCCTTGTCAGAGATATCTATCACCAGATTTGAAGACTTGAAGCAGTCAGAGCCCTTTTTTGTAAAACGGACCGAAATTTCTGAAACACCAATATATAATTCTTCTGTACGGGCATATGTACTTGAACTCCTCCTAAATGGCTGCACCGATTTTGATGAATTTTTTTTGTGTGTTTGAGTGGGTCCCTGGACGGTTTAGATTCACAATTGGACCCAGTAGGTGACCATTCACGATGGTCGAAATGTACATAAAAGTTAATTAAATCAAAATCACGAAAATTAATTTAATGATGCCAACATCGGCAGGCAAAACAGCTGTCGCGAAAAAAAAATCGTGATACCATAACAGCGTTTAAAATTTTAACAGAAATATTTGTAATAATGAAATAAAACAATGTTTTTTAACTATCTCCACTTTTGTCTTTATTATGACAGCGACCGGTTTCGCCAGGTTCGCTGGCATCGACAGACTGGTCTTATCTGTCGATGGCAGCAAGCCAGCAAGAAGTAGTTAAAAAACATCGTTTTATTTAATTATTATTTAAAATTAATCAAATCAAGAGATTTCAGTAAAACCATTTGATTATCTTAGAAATATTTGTTATAATTTATAATAATTTTTTTTTTCAGCAAAGCACGATAGATTATATGCTGTCTTTGGGTGTTCCACCGCACAAGCTGGTGATGGGCGTGGCTTTCTACGGAAGAACCTTCATCAAGACTCCCCCGTTGAGCCCCTCTGTTCACATCGGAGCTGCGGCGCAGTCCCAGGGATTCCAAGGACCCTTCACGAGGGAAAACGGATTCATGGGGTTCAATGAAGTAAGATAAATCACTAACTAACTAGCCGTCTTTCGTTTCTCTGACATGGTTCTCGGATATCCTCTTCTTCGTCACGGTTACATTCCTGCAGATTGGTCTGCAGCAAGCCTCACTCTTTCTCTCCACTCAGTCCTGTCTCACGCCAGTCTTTTTATTAGCTTTCCAGCCAGCTTTCGCCAGTCTTTGTGTAGCTACCACTAAATATATACCTGTCACAATTCTGTCTGCTTTACGCGGACGATGCCGTTCTCGTTGCGGATAGTGCGGACGAATTACAAGTCTTCTTGTCGAGAATGTATAAGGTATGCAAGTCAAACGATTTAATGATGAATGTCGGAAAGTCAAAGGTGTTAGTTTTTGAAAGGGAAGAGCAAATGACAGTTTGTAATATAAGTGTAAATGAAGAGAACTTGGAACAGGTAAGCGAATTTGTGTATTTAGGTAGCATGTTCACAGCGGATGGCCGAACGGACAGTGATATTGAAAGAAGGGTTGGTGCGGGTAACAAAGTGAATGGAGCTTTAAAAGTAGTTATTGGAAACAAAAATTTATCAATGAAAGCGAAAATGGCCGTTCACAATGGAGTTCTGGTTCCAACCCTTATGTATGGAAGCGAAGCATGGAACTGGCAGAAGAAAGATGAGAGCAGAATAAATGCGGTAGAGATGGGGTCCCTAAGACGTATGTGTGGTAGAACGATGTACGACAGAATCTCAAATGCTGATATTAGGAAGGAGTGTAGAGCGAAAGAAGGTATTATGAACAAAATTATGAAAGGTTCGGACATATGGAGCGCATGGGTGAAGAAAGAATGGTTAAAAAAGTATACGTTAACAATGTAAATGGAGTAAGAAGTCGAGGTAGACCGAGGAAAACATGGCATGACCAAATTAATCAAATATTAAAAGTTGGTCATGTCAGAAGCCGGAAGAATCGGCGTGCGTGTATGACTCGATGTATGAATGTGGAGGAAGCTAGAGAGGTGTGCCAGGATAGAGTAGTGTGGCGGTCCATTCTCTCTGCCTACCCCTGCGGGGAAACGGCGTGATGGTTTTGTTTTGTTTGTTTGTTGTCACAATTCTGCCCTGCGGTAACAGTAAATTCACTGATATCAATGTCTTCTTCTCAGTCGTATTCCTCATGATTGAGAGTCGTGTCCATCCTGTAAACCATTGACCATGGCACGCCATGCGCTCCTGTCACCCGTCAGTCTCCAGACTGCAGCTAATGAGAGACCAGTCAGATCCCTGATTTGATCGGACCAGCGGCTCGGTGGTCATCCTTGGGTCGCCTTCCCCCCACTTTGCCCATGATTTTTTTCTGTGGTTTTTACCCTTACCACTTCATTATTTTTTTATATTGTTTGTCAGCCAACTCTAATTTAAATAATTACAAAATATTTTTATTGATAGATAGTTACAAAAAAATCGTTAAAAATTCATTTGTAATGATTTATTCTTCAAATAAAAAACAATATACTAAAAACATTATGGACTACTTATAGTTTTGCATAGTATGGTACTTTTTAAAACAATCTCCAGGATGGAGACCAGGTTTTTTGTTTCACGTCTTCCCCCTGGAATCATTCTGTTACTGCACACAGTACAGTCATTAGAACCTTTGTCCAGTTTCGCAATGAAGTGGGGCTTGTACTCTAATCGCTTCTCTGCATGACGTATCACGCCAAGTTCCCGCCATTTTAGGTTATGTGAATTTGCTAGGATTATTTTATAGTAAAATAAAAACGGTACCGGAGTACCACGCCGGGCACTGCGCCGTTTGCCAAGATATCTCGTCTCTGGCAACCATGGAGTTAACAGAGGTTCGCCGAAATCAACGTGCTTACTCCCCGTTTGCCCGCAGGTGACTGAAAGAAATATCGGTCTCTTTGGAAGGCTCCCCACTACCACGCCCAGGTGGTCCGACCCCCCTCCACCGCTCGGTTCGCGCTACAGAAATTCATCCCTACTACCTATTGTTCCTACCATTATATACTTGTTTTAGATCTGTCTCGAGCTCTCCAATTCCACATCGGGCTGGTCCAGCCACTGGGATGATGTTTCCAAGACTCCTTACGCCGTGAACGGAGATAAGGTCATCGTGTATGACAACCAGAGATCCCTAGCAGAGAAAGTCAGGTAAATATCTCAAATCAAATCAGTTTATTTACTCAAAAGACATCACAAACAGCATAAATGTTTAAGGCATCAATTGAGTACAGGTCAAATAATAACAGGAACGCATTAGTGATAGTTTGACATTAGGAAGACAAGATACTATCTAAAGTCAAGTGTATTTGTCCCCTGAACGTACATTCACAACAACAAAACCATCACGCCGTTTCCCCGTAGGGGTAGGCAGAGAGAATGGACCGCCACACTACTCTATCCTGGCACACCTCTCTAGCTTCCTCCACATTCATACATCGAGTCATATACGCACGTCGATTCCTCCGGCTTCTGACATGACCAACTTTTAATATTTGATTAATTTGGTCATGCCATGTTTTTCTCGGTCTACCTCGACTCCTTACTCCATTCACATTGTTAACGTATACTTTTGAACCATTCTTTCTTCACCCATGCGCTCCATATGTCCGAACCAACGAAGCAAACCTTTCATAATTTTGTTCATAATACCTTCTTTCGCTCTACACTCCTTCCTAATATCAGCATTTGAGATTCTGTCGTACATCGTTCTACCGCACATACGTCTTAGGGACCTCATCTCTACCGCATTTATTCTGCTCTCATCTTTCTTCTGCCAGTTCCATGCTTCGCTTCCATAGATAAGGGTTGGAACCAGAACTCCATTGTGAACGGCCATTTTCGCTTTCATTGATAAATTCTTGTTTCCAATAACTACTTTTAAAGCTCCATTCACTTTGTTACCCGCACCAACCCTTCTTTCAATATCACTGTCCGTTCGGCCACGTACATTCACTAATATGAAAGATGTCGATCTCCGAGGAGACCGCGTTCAGTAGACTAATTGTTCTTAGTACGTTCAGAAGACAAATACTCTTGACTTTAGAGAGTATCTTGTCTTCCTAATATCGAACCATCTCTCATTTTTTTTTCCTGTTCTCAATAGATGCCTTAAACATTAATGTTGTTTGTAATGTCTATTGAGATAATAAACTGATTTGATTTGTATTCAATTAAAAAAACAAAATGTTGTATAAAAACTGGTCAAAGTTAAAAGCATATAAAAATTGGAGAGTTTTCTCCAGGCGTTGTCTAGCAATGTGTGATAATTGGGTTGAAAGCCCTTCACATTACATTAATAAAGATTTTCTGCTTAATGCTTACATCTAGTCTCAAAAGATGGCGCTAGTGTAGATTGAACTAAAATATGTAAAATGTTTCTCAACATGGTAGCGTATATATTACAACCTTCAAAAATAATTGTCAGGCGTGGTGTTCGTAAGAACGGCGGAATGGGGATGTTGTATTACATTAAGCGATTGCTTAACCCAACCAATGAGAGGTCATAAGTCCTGTAAACGCCTCGACCACCATATTCTGTTTCCAAATAATTTACATCTTCGTCTCTATTGAGAAACAATTGATTTGATTTGAACAGTCAGATTAGTCGAGCCAAAGCGCAGGCTCCTGGAATAGGCTCCTTGCACGCCTCAGATGCACTCATTTATGTCTGTGATATTTCAAATATGTAAACATTATGGTTAACAGGTTTGCAGTGGACCGGAAGATCGGGGGGATGATGATTTGGAGCATCGACACGGACGACTTCCAGGGAGACTGCCTCCAGGATTCAGACACATACGTGGACTTCGTGGAAGATTTGAAGAAGCTGCAACGTAACCCCTACTACGCGGCCGCTCTGCCCGAACTCAATTTGACCAAAGGTACAATATCTAAACCATCTTAATGATCCTTTCATTATTTTGTTCATAACACTTTCATTCACACTGCATTCACTTCTTTTATTTGAATTTGACACTCTATCATATACAGATTTACACACATTTGTCTTATGGATCTCATTTCTACTGCATTTATTCTACTTTCATCCTTCTTTTGCCAATTCCATGCTTCGCTTCCATACATAAGGGTCGGTACAAGAACACCATTGTGCACTGCTACTTAAAAAGATCACTGAGAAGAATGTGATGGAAAATCATATATGATAGAATACCGAATGACGAAATAAGAAAGAAATGTAAGGCAGATGATTGCATCATAAATAAAATTAAGAAAGAAAATATAGTTAAAATGTTGTATACAAGCAGTGTGAGTGGAAAGAAAAGTCGTGGAAGACCAAGAAAACCATGGCATGACTAAATTAATCATATACTAAAATGCGGCCACATTCAAAATTGGAAAAATCGACGAGCGTTTTTGTTACGATGTATGAATGTAGAGGAAGTTAGAGAGGTAAGTCAGGACAGAGTACTATGGTGGTCCATCCTCTCTGCCTACTCCTCCAAAATGGAGTGATGGATAGTTAGTTAGTTATTCAAATCGCTGTATATTACCCATAGTAAATAAAATTAAACAGTGGACGAATACCTGTCTAACAATCTTGTAATAATCTTCTTCTTCCTTATTGTAGACTTAGGTCTGTCTGTTATCCAGAGTGTTGGTCTTCCTGTGAGGTAGACTCCCAGCTGTCCTTCCATCTTTTAGGAGGTCTTCCACGAGGACGATTATGCAATGCAATATAGGGGAGTCTGGTGGTGTCCATTCTTTGAACATGACCATACCAGTCCATTTTTCACTGTCTGCTCCATCTTATAATATCCTCAACCTCATACATCTCTCTTATTCTGGTGCTCCTCACGCGATCTTTCAGTGTCTTGCCTGCTATCGTCATCAGTGTCTTCATTTCGGAAGTCCTCAAAACTTGTTTGGTCCTTACTGTGTCTGCCCTTGCTTCGACGCCATATGTTATTATAATAAATTTAATAATTATAAATTAGTAATAATAATAAATTTTATATTCCAGGTGGAAATTCGTCAGAGTTTTCTCGCAACTCTTTTGACACGGCATTCCAGGTTCACAACGGCGTGCTTTCAATGGTCGTCCCGACGCGTCTGAGTTCCAACTATCCACTTCTGAGGACCCTGGGTGAGGCGGCCGTACTGGCCGAGAGGAAGCAGTCCATCCAAGCCGAGCTTGAGAAGATAGTCAAGAGACAAGAGAAAGAAAACGAAATTTCGCAAACGGGACAGGGAAGCCGTTTGTCAGATTCGGGAGCAAAAATCACACTTTTCTTTTCTATTTTGCTGTTTTTATTTTAATATTTTAAAACAGTTTACGTCGGTTTAGATTTTGTTTGTCCATTGTTTACAAATCTTACATGAAATGAGTTTGATATATCAAATTTTAACCATACGTAGCTGTATGAAATCTGGTATTCTTAACAGAGTTTTATTAATGTTAAGTTTTTTCATTCTTTTTGTTGTCACACTTCCGTGGTGCATAGGGCCTCAAGGAACCTTCTCCATCCGACTCTATCGCATGCCTGATGCCTAACATCATCCCAAGTGACTGCTGCTTTAACCTCGTCCTGCAGGGTTCTTCTCCAGGTGGCTCTAGGTCTGCTTCGCTTTCTCTTTCCCATAGGGGACCAGTCTAGTGCGCCCTGAGCGATGCAGGCTGGGTTCCGTCTCAGAGTGTGACCGATCCACTGCCATTTGCGTCTAGCGACTTGTTCTCTAATTGGCTTTTCGCCTGCCATGGTCCAGAGAGCGGCATTTGACACTGTTTGGGGCCAATAGATTTTGAATATTGAGCGAAGGCAGAGCCACTTGGAGAAGAGCCCTGCAGGACGAGGTTAAAGCAGCAGTCACTTGGGATGATGTTAGGCATCAGGCATGCGATAGAGTCGGTGGAAAAGGATGCTCCACGGAGGTGTGATAGAACAAGAAGAAGTATATTGGTCAAACTAATTCTAATTCGACATTCTGTGATCAAAATCGTAAATATAAACCAAATACTTGAGCACAATATTAATACAGAGCATATATTTTTATCCAAAAATTGAACTTTGTCACATGAATCTTCGTGTAGGAATTGAAAATTCACCTAGGAAAGCCACGAAGAAGAGCTTGTGACATTTTGAAGGAATATTTGTAATATTAAGAATGAAACACTTTTTATACTTTCTAAGAATTATATTTTTATACGACATTAATAAAATATATTTAAAACACATAAATAATCTTCTTCTTATGCTTCCCCTTGTTGTAGATGTTGCAATCTCTTTATGCAAGCTATCGTAAAAAAACGTACAGCCTTCCATACATTTCAAGGATTATTTGTACCTCAATAGAGATTTAGATGTAAATTGTTTTTTGGAAACAGAATATGGTGGTCGAGGCGTTTACAGGACTTATGACCTGTCATTGGTTGGGTTAAGCGCACTCTTTATGTAATACAACATTCCCCATTCCACACTTCTTACGACCACCATGTCTGACAAATTTTTGGATGTTTTATATGAGGTTATTATTTGCAAACCCGGCCAACTCCACCAACAATCAAAAGTGAGATATGAATTGGGTCTTATTCATAATACATTTGCACACAATTTGTATTGATTTTCAGTTTCAAATTCGGCTTCATTCTGAAGAATTTTGCTATTGAAATATAGGGTTTGTTGCAAACATGGCAACCTCCACTTGAGCGTTGCAAAGTTTCATTATTTTAACTTAATTATCAACATAATGATGATTATTTCATGGCTGATTACTTTTAAAATACTAACTGGTTGAGATGAAATAAATAAATATTGTAAAAAAGCTCATTTTATTAGCGTATCAGTTTTTTGCGATTTACTCAAAACATCTAATGATGGAGTTTGCCAGGCTTGCAACTAATACCCTCATACATGCTACTATGTAACATCACACTTCACATGTTCTATTTCAATCTACACAATAGCGCCATCTATGAAGATTGGATTAAGCCATTAACGTATTGCTAGATAACGCCTGGAGATGCCACTCCAATTTATATGCTATTTTTAACTTGGACCAGTTTTTGTTTTTACAACATTTTGAATGTATACAAATATATACGAATACTGGATTTTACCCATTGCGGGTTATCAATTCAAGGATTAATTGTATCTCAATAGAGACGAAGATGCAAAATGGAAACAGAATATGGTGGTCGAGGTGTTTACAGGACTTATGACCTGTCATTGGTTGGGTTAAGTGCACGCTTATGTAATACAACATACATCCATACATCTCTTTGGTGGTCGGCGGCCCTCTGGAGACTCGTGCATCACGATCTAAGGAATCCTCGCTGGATCCATCCTCTCGATGTAGTCCCTCTAGAATCGTCTTCTCTGGCTACTCCATATCACTATGTCTTCAATTTTGCAGGATCTGCGAACCACCTGTTGGAAGTGACTTTGTTGGGAATGAAGATATCAAATCAAATCAGTTTATTTTCTCAAAAGATATTACAAACAACAATTGTAGTTTAAGACATCTATTGAGAACAGGTCAAATATACAGTAAAAGTCCGATAATTCGAAATTCAAGGGACCGGATTTCCCAAAAACGCGTACATCGCGGCCATTTTTTCGTTCTGTCAAAATAATAATTATAACGTCAAGTGTTCATAATAATAATAACAAAGGTGTCTGGATAGCATAGCGACGTTTTTGTGGGTCTAATGGCGGTTTGAAATTAAAATCAACTTTTTTATTGGTTAAAAGAATCCTATTAAGACAGGCATCTCATACGAATAAAGAAAACCTATATGAAAATTCTGGAAATTGGATATTCTGAAAAAAATGTTTATAAATGCCGCTCTTTGGACTATGGCAGGCGAAAAGCCAATTAGAGAACAAGTCGCTAGACGCAAATGGCAGTGGATCGGTCACACTCTGAGACGGAACCCAGCCTGCATCGCTCAGGGCGCACCAGGCTGGTCCCCTATGGGGGGAAAGAGAAAGCGAGTCAGACCTAGAGCCACCTGGAGAAGAACCCTGCAGGACGAGGTTAAAGCAGCAGTCACTTGGGATGATGTTAGGCATCAGGCATGCGATAGAGTCGGGTGGAGAAGGTTCCTTGAGGCCCTATGCACCACGGAGGTGTGACAGGACAAAAAGAAGAAGAAGATATGAAAATTAATACAGTGAAACCCGGATATTACGTTTTCCCGCCCGATATATTTTAGTACATATTTTTTTCCGCAATGTACGTCGAAAATATTCCAAATATGCGAGTTACGCGCGCTTGATACATTATTTCGGTCGTGATTGGTCAGCGAGCGACGTTGCGATTGGTCAGCGGACAGCGCCCAACGTGGTGATTGGCCGACATCTTCAATTTTAGCCGTTTTTGTCCTATCATTATTATTCGGTTTTTGACTCTATTCGTAACGCTTTTGACAATCGCCATCGTACATTTTACGTTTTTTTGTTTTTGTTTTATTCTTAAAGTTTATTAATTTTCTTCGTCTCAACAACAAAAAAAACTTTGCCTAGCTTTGGAATTTCTCCGAAAACTTTGTGAAAGAAATATTGCTAATTTATAGAAAAGAAATGATGGATATGTCGCCGCTAAGTAGTTAAATACGCCGCTAAATTGAACGGCTAGGCTGATAATGAAATAGCGGCATTCAATGAAGTGACTAGGCCGGTAGTTGAATGAATTAAGATAGCTCAACGTTCAACGAGTTGGCTGCTTGAAAGCTAGCCCATCCCACCGCCACCGGGCGGCCGCCAAGTCATTGTAATTTAGTTCTAATTTTTACCACTGCAACGCTAGCAGTCATCTAACAATATTATGTTCAACGGTTTCACCAGTCGGCATTCGATAAAATTGCATCCGCCATCTTGGATTTCTAAAGATAGGCAAATATCGAAATCATTAAAATAACCAGGGCTAGGTTAGATTAAGTTAGACGACTAGCGACTCATTTGTAATTTTGCACCACTTAGTTAAACGTTGCTTTCAACATGTTGGCTAAGCGTCCGTTAGCTATGTCATTGAATTCCGCCATTTTATTATCAGCCTAGGCGTTTAATTGAGTGGCTTATTTGACTATTTGGCGGCGACATATATAATGGCAATAGTATCACCAGCGGGCTGACACTGTGCGAACCAAGGGACTACTAAGAACATCGGAGATGAAGGTCCTAAGATCAATTACTGGAAAAACTCTCCGAGATCGTGTCCGCAACGTAGACATAAGAAAAACTTGCGAAATAGAGGATATCGTTCAGTGGAGTAGATCCAGAAGAAGATACTGGAGGGACCATGTAGCCCGAATGGATGGTGACAGACTCGCATATACAGCCGCTTATGAAGTCCCCTCCGGACACCGCCCACCTGGAAGACCGCCTAAGAGATGGAGGGACAGCTGGATCTCATCATCCGACGAGATATGATTTCTGTGTCACAGATCGTCAGATCAATCAAAAGAAGAAGAAGAAGAAGTGTCACCAGTCTGTTGATGCCGCTGTCGAAATAAAGACAAAAGTGGAAGTAGTCAAAAAACATCGTTTTGTTTAATTATTATTTAAAATGAACTTCCATCAAGAGATTTCAGTCCAATCATTTGATTATCTTAAATACTTACAAGACGGCATTGTTATGACAGCTGAAAAAATTTATGGTATATATAATTGTCGTTTTATCTATGGTTAACATCTGTCATTTGTGTTCGTTTACGTTTTTGTTGGCGTTATTTTTTCAACAAACGCCGTCAAAATAATGCCGAAACATTTCAACAGTGAGTGTAGGGAAATAATTTTAAAAGTCAGGGCGTTTTTTGAACAAGAAAAGGTGAACAAGGGACCCTTGATACCTATTGAAAAGGTCCATGAACGTGTCGTCGCTGCCACAGGTAGGTATTACTTACAGTTCTTGACTAAATTTAAATTTGTTTTTAATGAGAAATTCGAAAGGTTGCCTAGAAAACAATATTATAATCTTGATCCTAGTTTAAATAACTAATAATGAAACTTTAACTTATCCAAATTGTAGAATCAATTGTATCTCAATAGAGACGAAGATGCAAATTGGAAACAGAATATGGTTGATCGAGGTGTTTACAGGACTTATGACCTGTCATTGGTAGGGTTAAGCGCACGATTTATGTAATACAACATTCCCCATTACACCTTTTTTTCTTATGACCACCATGTCTGACAAATTTTTGGAAGTTGTATATATGATAATCTGTAAGACCACCCTTGACATGGTAGTTTTTGCAATCTACACACTAACGCCATCTATGAAGATTGTATTTTTTTAAGCATTAAGCAGAAGATCTTTTTAACGCAATGTGAAAGGCTACCGCCATTTAGCACATTGCTAGAAACCGCCTGGAGATGTCACTCCAATCTATATGCTATAATTTTTTGACCAGTTTTGGTTTTTACAACATTTTGAATGTATACAAATACTTGTAGACGAACAACTGGATTTCACCCATTGCGGGCTATCAATTCAAAAATCAATTGTATCTCAATATCTGTTGGTGTGTAGCTTGCAAAAACTACCATGTAAAGGGTGGTCTTACAGATTAACATATACTCGTATACAACTTCCAAAAATTTGTCAGACATGGTGGTCATAAGAAAAGGCGGAATGGGGAATGTTGTATTACATAAAGCGTGCGCTTAACCCAACCAATGACAGGTCATAAGTCCTGTAAACACCTCGATCAACCATATTCTGTTTCCAATTTGCATCTTCGTCTCTATTGAGATACAATTGATCCTTGAATTGATAGCCCGCAATGGGTGAAATCCAGTTGTTCGTACTCAACATTCATACATCGTGTCATGCACGCGGGTCGATTTCTCTGACTCATCACGTGGCCGACATTCAATATTTGATTTATTTGATCGTGCCACGTTTTCCTCGGTCTTCCTATTCTATTTCTAGTTTCATTTACATCGTTAACATATAATTTTTTTACCATTCTTTCTTCATTCATTCTTTCCATATGTCCAAACCATCTTAATGATCCTTTCATTATTTTTTTCATAACACCATCATTCGCATCGCATTCACTTCTTATATTTTCATTCGACACTATCATACACAGAGTATCCACACATTCGTCTAAGAGATCTCATTTCTACTGCATTTATTCTACTTTCATCCTTTTTTTTGCAAGTTCCATGCTTCGCTTCCATACATAAGGGTCGGTAGAAGAACACCATTGTGCACTGCCATTCTAGCTTTTTTGGATAGGTTTTTGTTTGCGATGACAACTTTAAGTGCACCATTCACTTTTTTGCCTGCCCCAACCCTTCTTTCAATATCCCTCTCCACTGTAAACATACTACCTAAATACACGAACTCAACTACTTGCTCCAAATTTTCACCATTCACGCTAATGTTGCAGACTGTCATGATCTCTTCTCTTTCGAAAATCATTACCTTGGACTTATTAACATTCATCATCAGATCATTTCGCATGCATACCTCATACATACTATTCACCAGGACTTGTAGTTCATGCTCGTTGTCTGCAAGTAGGACAGCGTCATCCGCATACACGAGACAGCTTACTGACACTCCGTTCATTTTGGCACCTACATCCAACCCTTTCAGCTCTTTCATACACTTGTCCATATATAGATTAAATAACCACGGGGACATTACGCAACCCTGTTTGACACCTTTATTGATATCAATCCAGGCTGTCAGTTCTCATAAACTTATTATTCATGGTCTCCTTGTCTCTTAAGGAGTTTGTTAACTTATTTTATTGTTGTCTTTTAGGTGTCTCTATGCGAACACTTTCATCTATAGTTAAGGAAGAAAAAGACATTCTCGAAGGTAAAGTCGTCGTTAATAAAAAGGGTTTAAAGAAAAGCAAAGTCATTAAAAGCAAGCCTACAAATATAAGAGCCCCGAGAAAGAAGAAAAACAAAGAGATTGAAAATATAGAAGATGAAATTGCAACCAAAACTTTAGGAATTTTATACAATTAATGTTTGCTTAACTTTAAAAATTATTATTATTTATGAAATGTATTTTATAACAAGAAAATAAATAAATTATTATTAATATTCATTGCTGAGTTTTATTTAACATCCTTGGAAGGGAGCAGACAGCGAGAAAGGGACTTGTACGGTTCAAAGAATGGACACCATCAGACTCCTCCTCCTATATTGCACTACATAATCAGCCTCATGAAGCCCACTACAGAAGACCCTCGTGGAAGACCTCCTAAAAGGGCACATATTGAGGGGATTTGTGGCACTGCACTGAGGATGTTGGACTTCATCTTTCGGCCCGGCAGAGTTTTCAGGTATCCTCATGTGCTCTGAGTCCTATACAATACATTGGTTCGGAGCAGACTCGAAAGTGATTCTGTGATATGGAGTCCTCATGAGGCGAGATATTCCATTATGCTGGAGAGGGTTCAGAAAAAATTATCTCTACATGAGGGAGTATGGTAGCTATCCGTGGCTCTATCCCACAGCATTTCTTTTGGGAATTCTTGGGGCCAACTCTCTGCAGCTTCGAAGAGATGGGCATCTCATAACCCAATTCTTTAGATAATAATGAAATAAAACGATGTTTTTTAACTACTTCCACTTTTGTCTTTATTTAGACAGCGACCGGTTTCGCCAGGCTCGCTGTCTAAATAAAGACAAAAGTGGAAGTAGTTAAAAAACATCGTTTTATTTAATTATTATTTAAAATGAATTCCATCAAGAGATTTCAGTAAAATCATTTGATTACCAATTCTTTAGATAAATCAGGGGATGTTTCGAGAACTCGGCCATGCTGGATGGTGTTTGGTTTTTTGTCCCTGATAGATATCTCCGACAGCGACAGCACAGATTGTTTTACCTACCGGTCGCCAGAACCAACCTGCCTCTGGTGACACCGGTGGGAAGAGCAATTAATCAGTTGAACGCGGTCTCCTCGGAGATCGACGTCTTTCATATTAGTGAAAGTACATTCAGAAGGCAAATACTCTTAATTCTGGAGAGTATCCTGTCTTCCTAATGTTGAACCATCTCTCATGCGTTTCTGGTAGTATACTATACACAATATATTATTTTACCTGTTCTCAATAGGTGCCTTAAAAATTAAATTTGTAATGCCTGTTGATGAAATAAACTGATTTGATTTGAAAAGATGGAAGGACAGCTGGGAGTCTACCTCACAGGAGGAGCAACACTCCGGAGAACAGACCACATAGGTTTACTATAAGGAAGAATAGTGATATTCATGGAATTTAAGCTTGGAGCTGGCAAATAAGATCTTTGAGAAGTATGTACGGGAAATGATATATGATAGAATATCGAACGACGAAATAAGGAAGAAATGTAAGGCAGATGATTGCATCATAAGTAAAATTAAAAAAGGATCCCTCGGATGGTTTTCATTACTATTATTTTGTTGAATCACTCTTTTACACCATGACAGCATGAGCCAAATTGATGTAAAGGGTATTATAGCTATCATAGTGATTCTCGTGACATGTAATAGGTAGCAAATCTATCTCCATTTTATTGTCAAGTGAATTCTACATCAGACCAAAGATAGTATGACAAACACACTGCCCTCGCCGGGAATCGAACCTGGAACCTTCAGGGTGGCAGTCAATGCACTAACCACTCGGTCACAAAGATCGCCAAACATATGAAACGAATGGACGAGAGAAGAATGGTTAAAATGTTGTATGAAAGCAGTGTAAGTGGAAGATCAAGGAAAGCATGGCATGACCCAATTAATCAAATACTGAAAGGCTGTCACATTCAAAGTCGGAAAAATCGACGAGCGTGCATGTTACGATGTATGAATATAGAGTAAAGTAGAGAGGTGTGTCAGAATAGAGCAGTATGACAGTCTTCCTCTCTGTCTACCCCTGCGGAGAAACGGCGTGATGGTTAGTTAGTTAGTAAGGGGTAGGCAGAAAGAATGGACTGTCAAATTTCTCTTTCCTGTGAATGTGAATGTGGAGGAATCTAGAGGGGTGTGTCAGGATAGATTAGTGTGGTGGTCCATTCTCTCTGCCTAACCCTGCGGAGAAACAGCGTGATGGTTTGTTTATTTGTTTACATTTTAAGATATTCAAGAGTTTTAATTTGCCTTGGCCTTGTCCTATATCTCTGCGAAAACACGAAAGGCCAAAAAGTATGCCTAAGGGACTTAGATGACATAAGTAAAATTAAAAAAGGATATCTGAGATGGTTTGGACATATGGAACGAATGGATGATAGAAGAATGATTAAAATGTTTTATACAAGTAATGTGAGTGGAAAGAGAAGCCGTGGAAGACCAAGAATTATGGTATGACTAAATTGGTCTAATACTTAAAGGGGGCCATGTTCGAAATCGGAAAAATCGACGAGCGTACATGTTACGATATATGAATATAAAGGAACTCGAGAGGTGTGTCAGGACAGAAGAGTATGGCGGTCCATTCTCTCTGCCGAGAAACGGCGTGATGCTTAGTTAGTTTTAATATATAATATTTAATATTTGCATCTAAAACACTTTAAATGTTATTAACACCAACCGGTTTCGCTCCTGCCGGAGCTTCGTCAGGGTAACAGAATATACTAAATATAAAATCAGAGAACAACATATTATGAAAAAAGAAATATTAAATGGAGGGCAGAAACAGGGGTAGGAGAAAATGTGCACAAGGACAAATAGGCTGCTAGAATTGTGAGTCATGATCATAAGGAAAAAATTAGGTTGGTTATGAAAATTAAAAAAAGTGATGATATTTATATGTTGCGCTTGCCGCGTAATAGAAAAAAAGAAGAAAAAAATATTGATTGGCATTTCAGAATAATTTTAACTATGAATTTGTTTCTGATATGTCTTTAAAATATATCTAGAAAATATAAAAATAAGTGGTTAAGCCAATATTTTAACGTAAAAACCACTTCTATTTGTACTCCCCGTATCTTTCAGTGCAATAAGCTTTTCATTTATTAAAATTCAATTACATAAACTGTTTTTAAAAGTTATCACAAAATATTTCACATTTTTATCGTCATGGGTAAGTAGGTACTTGTTTGTACATATTATAATTTATTTAAATGGCAATTTCTCCGGTGCGTCGGTGTTTATGTTCGTTTATATTTTGACATTTCTCTTTCTGGCGTTTGGCGGGTGTTTGTTTTATTATTTTTTTAAAATTCTTTGTCAATAGTATTGTCATCTGATTGTGGTGCTTAAGGTAGGTCAATATATATCTATTGAAATTGCCTGAGTAGGATCCGCGATCCATTATTCGAACTTAAAATAATAAATTGAAAAAAAACAACGGAAGAACGAAAACATATGAAGGTCTAGGTTAAAAACATGATATATTCTGGTTTTAATGAGTACAACGTATGAAATGTTATTAATTACTTAGTACATATTTTTTGTCACAAGTTTTCGTATTAAATGCGTTATTATTATTTAGGTTTACGATTAATTTGACGCATTTAAGTCAACTTTAAGATTGAATAATTTAGCTAAAATTATACATTTTTTGTCAAATTAAAATCCTCGAATACTTAATCCACATAACTAATTAACTAACCATTACACTCGAGGATGGACGCCCGTACTCTTCTTTCTTTATATTTCTTTCGCTTCTTCAACTTATATTAGGTAAAGCGAAAAGAAATGTAAATTTTCACGTTTTGTTACTTTGAAATCAGTTTGCCACCGGCTAAAATGAGTTAACACGTCGCGATTGATATCGTTTAGAAGCTCCGTTCATATCCTTTCTGTTTTGACATTCTTTTTTGGTTTTGGTACAATCGGAGACGAATTTCATAACATGATAATGCATAATCACACGCAGAAAGGAAAACACAGGTAAAAATAAGAGAGCTTGATTTAAAAGTTCTGTAACTTCCACCGTATTCACCTGATATTGCACCTTTTGATTACTATCTTTTTAAGTCGATGGAATATATTGTAGGGAGAAAGATCATTGATAACAGCAGAAATTTTTGGGGGTCAGGAGAGGTCACCACTTTGGGGGGGTGGTGAGAGTGTAAGGCGGTGGAAGTTTCAACGATTCTCAATCGTGGATGATCGCCGGAGTAACTTCACAGGGTGTCGATAGCAGCGGGGCGGAGTCCGGGCGACGAGCAGTTGAGGATGATGTTACGCTGGGCGGTAGTGTCAGTCAGCTGAAGCGAAGACTCGCCAGAAGCTGCGTGACGTAGTAGAGTGAATTCGTAGATCGGCGGGAGAGAGTGAGATCCCTCGTGACGTAGACTTGATAACGTAGACTCGTGTCGGTTAGAAGTCGTGATAATGACTGACGTGTAGAGTGGTTGGCTGTACGGCTTTTATATGTTTTGCTACCTTTGCACACGATACTTGCACCGGACAACCTCTAGTAACCTTTGTGTATGAACCCGGGCCCTGATTCATCATTTTTCTTGCACACGCTTCTCTGCGGTCATCGGCTTCGTTAGACTGAGAATCTATTGTGTCGGGTGTTTTGATTGTCCATGCAATGTATTTCGCCATTGTAATATGCTGGTACAGCAGTCCTGAGTCCACTGCCTCCACTCATGTGGTCTCAAAGTCCTGCACGATTTGTTAACCCCACAAATTTATTCAAACCGTGTCAGAGATCCTTTTTTTATGATGCAATCATCTGCCATACATTTCTTCCTTATTATGTCGTTCAGTTTTCTATTATATGTGTTTATCTTGACGCAAATCTGTCCTTAATATCCCAAATTAATAACACGGTCAGCGCTAGATTCTTCCACCTAAGACGGTTAAAATACGTCAAAAGGAGTATTCCCCATGACACTTTCAAAACTCTTGTAAATTCCTTCGTTGTGTCACGACTTGACTATTGTAATGGAATTTATGCAAACATTCCAAAACAACAAATAAACAAACTTCAATCTGCGTTCAATGCAGCAGCAAGACTCATTAAAGGTATTCCAAAAAAGTCCCGTATAACACAACATATCAAAGAACTTCACTGGCTTAAGAGTCCAGAAAGAATCCAGTATAAACTCTGCTGGACAGTCTTCAAAGCACTACATGGAATGGCCCCAAATTATATATCCAAACTCTGTATAACGGACAGCCTAAATACAAGGAAATCCACACTTCGCTCGGCGAACTCCTCGGCAATAGGAAGATTAATAGAGCCAAAGCGTTGCCCCAGTACAAATTTCAGGGATCGAGCGTTCGCGGTAGCCGGTCCATCGGCTTGGAACAATACCCAATTTAAAACCTGCATATTTTGTTCTACTATACTTTCTAATCGATCGCGAATAATAATCAGATGCAGCGTTCACATTTAGATTTAAAACACGTCTTAATGCGCCCTTGAGGTGATTACATCACAAACATGGCGCTTTAAAAGTTAGCATATTATTATTATTTTATTACTAACCTTTCATTTGTCTGTAGGGTCGCCATGAATGGGGGGTCCGTCAACGCCCATCCATTGGAGGAGATTGTCATTTCTGACGATGAGCCCGAGTGCGCAGAGCCGTTGGAAGACCCGAAGGCGTCCGTCACGCTGGAGAACGTGATCGGCTCCAGGAACTTCTGCTCCATCGTGGACGGCGTTTGTCAGATATCCAATATCCGAGTGCGGGAGAAGATTCTCCGTATTCTGTTCACGCAGAAGAGTATTCAGAAATCCGACGCGAAAATTACTATTCCAAAAGATTGTCCGGCCCTCAAATACAACTCCAGAGGATTTTTGTAAGTTATCTATTTAATATAAAACAAATCTTGTATAATGTAGTCCTCAGCAGGAATACCAAACTTTTAATAATAAGACTATCGTCCTGTTGTACGGATGTGAGACTTGGAAGTCTACCGCGGACGTTATTGGTAAACTCCAGGTGTTTATAAATAGGTGCCTTCGCTCAATATTCAAGATCTATTGGCCCCAAACAGTGTCAAATGCCGTTCTCTGGACCATGGCAGGCGAAAAGCCAATTAGAGAACAAGTCGCTAGACGAAAATGACAGTGGATCTGTCACACTCTGAGACGGAACCCAGCCTGCATCGCTCAGGGCGCACTAGACTGGTCCCCTATGGGGGGAAAGAGAAAGCGAGGCAGACCTAGAGCCACCTGGAGAAGAACCCTGCAGGACGAGGTTAAGGCAGCAGGTCTCACTTGGGACGATGTTAAGCATCAGGCATGCGATAGAGTCGGGTGGAGAAGGTTCCTTGAGGCCCTATGCACCACGGAGGTGTGACAGGACAAAAAGAAGAAGAAGAAGACCGGTTGTCACCTACGGCTGTAAGACATGGTCTCTAACTGAGTTTTTTCAACAAAATAATAATAATAATTTGTACGAAGCGTATGTTAAAAGCCGACTGACATATATGATTCCCTTCTGGGGGACAGGAAACCAAAAGGACATCTCCAGACTCCAAAGACAACAAAATAAAATAATAAAATTAGCATATAACATTGACTACCTTACCCCAACCATACAAGTTTACAGACAAACAAAACAAATGGACATATCATCCTGACCAAATATGAGACCTTAAAAATTGTACACAGAGTGACCATGGAAGAGACAACAGACAGCATCTACAAACTAACTAAAAATTCAGACGTACAAAGACACTGGACCGGGAACTGTGACAGATATCACTTACCGATTGCACGAACTAAGACAGGACAATCAAGGATATTGAACAATGGACTGAAACTTCACAATGAACTACCTAAAGACACGAGGAGTCTCACTGCAACTCAATATAAAATATATCTGAAACATAACTAACTAACTAACTAACCATCACGCCATTTCACCGGAGGGGTAGGCAGAGAGGATGGATCGCCACACTGGCCTGTCCTGGCATACCTCTCGAGCTTCCTTTACATCCATACATCGTACCATGCACGCACGTCGATTGTTCCGACTTCGAATGTGGCCGCCTCTTAGTAATTGATTCATTTGGTCATGCCATGTTTTCCTCGGTCGTCCTCGGCTTCTTTTCCCACTCACGCTACTGCTTGTGTACAACTTTTTAACCATTCTACTCTCATCCATTCGTTCCATATGTCCGAACCATCTCAGGTATCCTTTTTTAATTTTATTCATGATGCTGTCATCTGCCTTACATTTCTTTCTTATTTCATCGTTCGGTATTCTATCATACAACGTTTTCCCGCACATTCTTCTTAGTGATCTCATTTCTACGGCGTTTATCCTGCTTTCATCCTTCTTTTGCCAGCTCCAAGCTTCACTTCCATACATGAGGGTTGGCACTAGAACTCCATTGTGTACTGCCATCTTTGCTTCTGTGGATATATTTCTATTTGCAGTGATGACTTTGAGTGCGCCATTTATTTTATTCCCAGCACCAACCCTCCTTTCTATGTCTTTCTCCATTTTTTCGTCCCTTGTAAACATGCTTCCCAGATACGTAAATTCGGTAACTTGCTCCAATTTCTCGCCCATCGCACTTATATCACAAATCGTCATACATTCTTCTTTCTGGAAAACCATCACTTTAGATTTAGACACATTCATCACCAGGTCACTCTTTTTGCATGCCTCATACATCCTTGACACTAAGACTTGCAAATTTTATTTACTGTCAGCGATTAACATTACATAATTAATATTAATCTGAAACATTACATAATTAATAGAAAGATCTAAAAATTAACTAACTAACTAACTTACCATCACGCCGTCTCCCCGGAGGGGTAGGCAGAAAGAATGGAACGCCACACTGTTCTGTCCTGACATACGTCTCTTACTTCCTCTACATTCATACATCTTGTCATGCACGCACGTCGATTTTTCCGACTCCTCACGTGACCGACATTCAATATTTGATTGATTTGATCGTGCCACGTTTCCCTTGGCCTTCCTCTATTTCTAGCTCCGTTCACATATACCTTCTTTACCATTCTGTCTTCACTCATTCTTTCCATGTGTCCAAACCATCTTAATGACCCTTTCCTTATTTTGTTCATAACACTTTCATTCGCACCACATTCACTTCTTATACTTGCATTTAAATATAAATTAAATATAAATAACGACATTTATTTATATTTAATTTATATTTAAAAAAAAATTTAATATAAATAACGACATTTGTAGGTATTCACCGTATCAAAATTTTTCCCAGCGTACACTTCTATTTTATATGTATATCCCGGAATAGTGCATAATTTAAATTTTATACCATATTCATGTTTTTTTTTGCTTATTATATTGCTGGAAAATAATTCGCCCACGAAATGCAACCGTGCTTCTCGTCAATGCATATAGACTCATCAGGTGTGTAATGCTGTGAACAATTTGAATTGAGTTAAGCTAATTTTGTTAAGACGGGCATTTTTATTAGCTTCTTCATTGTTCATAATTGAAGCATGCGCAGCAATATTTCGAATCTATTTCGACTCGTCAACTTTTTGACAAAAGGTCGACCAAGCATCTCGCCTTTTGATCAATTAGTTTTGGTAATTTTACTATCCCGTAGAAATGAGATCTCTTAGACGAATGTGTGCCAAATCTGTATATGATAGAGTGACAAATGCAAGTATAAGAAGTGAATGCGGTGCGAATGAAAGTGTTATGAACGAAATAAGGAAAGGGTCATTAAGATGGTTTGGACACATGGAAAGAATGAGTGAAGACAGAATGGTAAAGAAGGTATATGTAAACGGCGTGAACGGAGCTAGAAATAGAGGAAGGCCGAGGGAAACGTGGCACGATCAAATCAATCAAATATTGAATGTCGGTCACGTGAGGAGTCGGAAAAATCAATGTGCGTGCATGACAAGATGTATGAATGTAGAGGAATCGAGAGAAGTATGTCAGAACAGAACAGTGTGGCCATTCTTTCTGCCTACCCCTCCGGGGAGACGGCGTGATGGTAAGTTAGTTAGTTAGTTTTTACTATCCCTATGTATAAAATAATACCAAAAAAACGGCGCATTTCTATTTCATTTGTTGGTTTCCACGTAAACGAGTTGCAAGGTATTACTTGTAAGTATCACTGCTAGTGTCAGAGTAAATGGGGATCTTACAGCCTGGTTTGATATCAATAAAGGTGTCCAACAGGGTTGCGTAATGTCCCCGTGGTTATTTCATCTACATATGGACAAGTGTATGAATGAGCTGAAAGGGTTGGATGTAGGTGCCAAAATGACGCTGTCCTACTTGCAGACAACGAGCATGAACTACAAGTCCTGGTGAATAGTATGTATGAGGTATGCATGCGAAATGATCTGACGATGAATGTTAATAAATACAAAGTTAATGATTTTTGAAAAATAAGAAATCATGACAGTCTGCAACATTAGCGTGAATGGTGAAAATTTGAAGCAAGTAGATGAGTTCGTGTATTTGGGTAGTATGTTTACAGTGGAGAGGGATATTGAAAGAAGGGTTGGGGCAGGCAACAAAGTGAATGGTGCACTTAAAGTTGTCATCGCAAACAAAAACCTATCTAGATTGGCAGTGCACAATGATGTTCTTCTACCGACGCTTATGTATGGAAGCGAAGCATGGAACTGGCAAAAGGAGGATGAAAGTAGAATAAATGCAGTAGAAATGAGATCTCTTAGACGAATGTGTGGATACTCTATGTATGATAGAGTGTCGAATGAAAATATAAGAAGTGAATGCGGTGCGAATGATGGTGTTATGAACAAAATAATGAAAGGATCGTTAAGATGGTTTGGACATATTGAAATAATGAATGAAGAAGTCTGAGTCCATTTCGTCCACTCGTGTGGTCTCAAAGTCCTGCATGGTTTGTTGACCCCACGAAATCATTAATACGAATGAAAACATCTGTTTTATTCTAGTTTTATTACATTTGATAATACCTTAGAAAGGTGAAACATAATAAAACTTCAAATTTTTAATTGTATCTCAATAGAGACGAAGACGCAAACTGGAAACTGAATATGGATGATCAAGGTGTTTACAGGACTTATGACCTGTCATTGGTTGGGTTAAGCGCACGCTTTATGTAATTACAACATTCCCCATTCCACCATTGTTATTATGATCATGCATGATACATTTTTGGAAGTTGTATATATACTCCAAATCCATACCTATCTTCACGTGTCAGTTGCAGTTAGCCATCTATGTAGATTTGATTGTACTTATCAATTTTTTAAGATTAATCTTTACAATCCACCCACTAACGCCATCTATGGAGAATGATTGTTTAGCATTTAGCAAACTACTTTATTAACACAATGCGAAGAGGCTACCGCCTCCTAGCGCACTGTTTTAGAAGTCGCCTGGAGTATCAGGTATACAGATATAAGTATACATTTCACAAATATTTATAATAAAACTTCATTAGTGTCAATTATGGTTGCTTGTTTTATTTTAGACCAATACACGAAGCAGTCAAGGCGGGAATAAGTGCCATCAAGAAGTGTGTCCTGGAGCTAGTGGCTGCGGAATCCATTGTGGACCAGAGGACAACTTGCAGCCATCAATATGTGAGTTATACCACGATATACCAACTCTTCTTCGGGTGCCGTGTCGGGTCCCCCAAAGTTAGTGATTACTGCTCCACTTTGAACAGATCCTCAACCCTCCTCCTGTCCAATCCCTTATATTCCGCAGCCAGGCAACTGACCTCTTCCAACTCCTCGCTGTCCCTGTCTTGCCCATGATTATCAGCTAAAATAAGTGGTATTTTTCTCCCCTTAGCACATGACCCAAATATAATGCCTTTTTTTTTTCAAATCAAAACAGTTTATTAACCCAAAAGACATTACAAACAGGAAAATGTTTAAGGCATCTATTGAGTACAGGTCAAATATTATTAAAATACAACATAATACCAGGAACGCATTAGAGATGGTTCGACATTAGGAAGACAAGATACTTTCTAAAGTCAAGAGTATTTCATGATTTAATTGTATCTCAATAGAGACGAAGATGCAAACTGGAAACTGAATATGGTTGATCAAGGTGTTTACAGGACTTATGACCTGTCAATGGTTGGGTTAAGCGCACGCTTTATGTAATTACAACATTCCCCATTCCACATTTTTCTTTATGACCATGTAAGACAAATTTTTGGAAGTTGTATATATGTTACAAATCTATGCCTATTTTCACATGTCAGTTTCAATGTGCCATCTATGAAGATTTTGATTACATATGTTAATCTTTTTAAGATTACTCTATATAATCCACATACTAACGCCATCTATGGAGATTAATTTTAGCATTTAGCAGAACATCTTTATTAACACAATGTGAAAGGCTATCGCCATTAGCGCATTGTTAGAAGCCGCCTGGAGATGTCATCATCATCATCATCATCAGCCGTCTGTCATCCACTGCTGAATGTAGGCCTCTCCCAAAGCCCTCCACCGCCCCCTATCCATTGCCGCTCCCATCCATCCATGTCCAGCAATCCTCTTCAGATCGTCGGTCCAGCGGGCAGGGGGACGTCCAACTCTACGGAATCCTGTACGCGGTCTCCACTCCAGAACCCGTCTTCCCCATCGGCTGTCGGTTCTCCGACAGATATGGCCAGCCCACCGCCACTTCAGCCCGCCTATCCGTAGAGCCACCTCAGTCACCTTGGTTTGTTGTCGAATAAATTCGTTTCTAAATCTATCCCTCAAGGTTATTCCAAGCATGGCTCTTTCCATGGCGCGCTGGGCAACCTTGAATCTGTAGACTAGACCTTTTGTCAATGTCCACGTCTCGGCTCCGTATGTTATGACTGGCAAAACGCACTGGTTGAAGACTTTAGTCTTGAGGCATTGTGGTATTTTGGAAGTGAAAACATGACGTAATTTCCCAAAGGCTGCCCAACCCAACTGAATTCTTCGGTTGGCTTCTTTCTCGAAATTGTTTCGTCCTAATTGTATGATTTGGCCAAGATATGGGTATTCTTGTACCACTTCGAGAGCCGACCCATCGACGGTTACTGATCCCGGGATAATATGTTCATTATACATGACTTTCGTCTTGTCCAAATTCATCCCGAGACCCACTCGTCTGGATGCAGTGTTCAGTTCATCTAGCATGCCTTCTAGATGCCCAGCAGATTCCGCCAGAATAACAATGTCATCCGCAAAACGAAGGTGAGACATGTATTCGCCATTTATGTTGAGGCCACGTTCAGACCAGTCCAAAGTTTTAAATATATCTTCCAAAGCACAAGTGAACAGCTTCGGAGATATCACATCCCCTTGTCTGACTCCCCGTTGCAGCTCAATCGGTTTGGTCTTCTGGTTTTGGATTTGAACGGACATTGTGGCGTTATTATAGAGGCATTTCAACACCTGTACGTAATTCCAATCAATCTGGTTTCGCTGCAGAGACTCCAGAACAGCCCAGGTCTCGACAGAGTCGAAGGCCTTCTCATAGTCCACAAAGGCAAGGCATAGGGGTCGATTATATTCTTCTGTTTTCTGGATAATCTGCCTAACTGTATGGATGTGGTCTATGGTGCTGAAGTTTGCTCTGAACCCAGCCTGCTCCGGAGGCTGAAAATCGTCAAATCTGCGGGAAAGACGGTTTGTTATGACCCTTGAGAACAACTTATAAACGTGGCTTAGGAGTGAGATCGGCCTGTAGTTTTTTAACAAAGTCTTGTCTCCTTTTTACCACGATACTTTCGCTCCACGCTTTCGGTGTGCATTCCTTACGCAGTACGGAATTAAACATTTTTTGTAGTGCGCATAGAATTGGGAGTCCTCCGGCTTTTACAAGTTCTGTGGTGATTCCATCTTCTCCTGGTGCCTTGTTGTTTTTCAGCTGTCTCAGGGCCTTCTCAATTTCATCTATGTTTATCTCTGGGAGATCGTCAGTATGGTGGCGGGTTATTTTAGCTCTGGGATCACCATCTTCGTCATGTAGTACGGGCCTTGTAGCGTGTTTAGAGTAGAGACGTCCATAGTATTTTTCGACTTCCGCGAGTAACTCTGGTTTGGAGGTAACGATATTGCCGTCTTCATTTTTCAGTTTAGTCAGTTGGCTTCTGCCCAGTTTTTGTGTAAACACTTTGGACCCCCTATTCTGTTCAATTGCGTCCTTGATCATTTGTGTGTTTGCGTTTCGAAGATCCCTTCGAATCGCCGAATTGATCTGTTTACTCAAGTTTCGGGAAGTAATTGAAGCCATATCTGACCCAGCTATTTCTCGTCTCCTTTTCATGAGTTCCAGTGTCTCGCTGGAAAGTTTGGACTTCTTTCCATCACGCTTCGTTGGAAAGTGTTTACGTCCGGTTTCGTATAGGATTTTTGTTATACATGTGTTCTCCTCGTCAACATTTTCGGTATCTTCCAAAGCGTCAAATTGGTTTTTAAGTTCTAGTTGGAAATTATCGGAGCTCACATTGGCTTCCAGCAGATTTGGGCGGATAGTTGATCTCATCAGTCGAGTTCTCTCGATTTTATAGTTGATATTTATGCAGGCTCTTACTAGACGGTGATCACTTCCGGTTTTAAATCTGTTGATAACCGTGACGTCTTCAACTATGTGTCTCTTGTCCGCAATGATGAAGTCGATCTCATTTTTGGTAACTTTGTCAGCACTATGCCAGGTCCATCTCCTTTGGGGCTTCTTCTTGAAGAAAGAGTTCATCAGAGATAATTTCCGTAGCTCCAAGAAATTAGCTAGCATTTGTCCCCTCGAATTTCTGTTACCAATACCGTATGGTCCGATCCACGATTCATCAAACTTCTGTATTCCCATTTTGGCGTTGAAATCTCCCATAACAACACTGAAGTGGGTTTTGGTGGTGTTATCTAGGGCCCGTGTAACGTCTTCATAGAAGGCCTCTACATCCTCATCCGGATATTTACTTTGAGGTGCATATACTTGTATGATCTTTAGAGAGTATCTATCCGTTAATTTGAGGATCATGTATGCCACGCGGCCCGACACACTGCTCACCTCCACTACATTATTGATCAGGGCTTTGTTGATCAGGAAGCCAACGCCGCCTTGGGAGAGTTGTTCGCCTCCCTCTCGATAGTAGAGTAGATGGCCAGAGTCGAGGGTTATTGTATCTTCTCCTTCTCTACGGACTTCTGATAGTCCCAGAACGTGCCACTTTATCTTACTCAGTTCCACCTCGAGTGCCTCAATGTGTTCATTCAATCTCAGCGTTCGTCCGTTGAAAGTTGCCAGATGTAGTCGTCGTTGTTGGTAGCCGGCCGTAACCCGGGGATTCTTCGCACCCCCTACCCTACCGTTACCGTGGTCGCTACCTTGACCAGGAATAGAAGGGCTACCGGGAACTAGGGGCCATTTTGTTGGTGTGTTCATCATTTTTTGGTTTGGGAGGTTTTGCCCTAATCACCACGCTGGGCAGGCGGGTTGGTGATCGCAGAGTTTGCCTACTTGTTCCAGTGGCGCTGCTGCCCGTCACCGGTGTTCATTTGTACAAGTAGTTGTCTAGATGGTTATCCCGCCATCTCTTCGGTCGCCAGGGCCTCGTTTGTTAATTAGCAGGGTGCACCACGGGCAGGTGAGGTTGACATTTGGGCAGGTATACTGATATTTCCCCTTACACCCCAGGAGATGTCACTCCTATCTATATGCCAAAGATTTTGACCAGATATGATTACAACTCCTGAACGTACCTTCATTAATATGAAAGACGTCGATCTCCGAGGAGACCGCGTTCAGCAGACTAATTGCTCTTCCCACCGGTGTCACCATAGGCAGATTGGTTCTGGCGGCCGGTAGGTAAAACAATCTGTGCTGTAGCTGTCGGAGAAATCTATCAGGGACAAAAACACCAACATCGTCTAGTACGGCCGAGTTCTCGAAATATCCCCTGATTAATTTAAAGAAATGGGTATAGTATAGATCAAAGAATTCCGTGTTGTATCTCCTTCTCCGCATCTGATCATTCTTAATGGGTCCGAGGATTCTGCGGAGGATTTTATCTTTATTCATGAGTCCAAAATAATAATAATTAACATAATGGTTACATTATATTCCAGACGCCTCTTCATTTGGCAGTGCTGGAGCGTGTGGAAGATGACTCCATTTCCTTTCTCCTCGCTTCCGGCTGCAATCCTCTCAGCACGGACTCCGAAGGAAGGGGTCCCCTTGCTCTTTGCCTACGCTCCAAAGACCCGAGACTGCTCCTCCTATTCGTCCAGCATCTCGCCAACAGAGGGCAAGACTTATCAACTGCCGCTACCACATTTGATATCTACGGTACAATATTTAACTCTATATATTTTAAAGTTATACTTCGATGTCTAAAGAGCAATGGATAGAAGGCTATGGTCTTATTTTACCTGATTTGTATATTTTTTATCTTTCTTGGGCTATTGTCTTATTTTACCTGATTTGTATATTTTTTATCTTTCTTGGGCTATTGTCTTATTTTACCTGATTTGTATAGTTTTTATCTTTCTTGGGCTATTGTCTTATTTTACCTGATTTGTATATTTTTTATCTTTCTTGGGCTATTGTCTTATTTTACCTGATTTGTATAGTTTTTATCTTTCTTGGGCTATTGTCTTATTTTACCTGATTTGTATATTTTTTATCTTTCTTGGGCTATTGTCTTATTTTACCTGATTTGTATAGTTTTTTCTTTCTTGGGCTATTGTCTTATTTTACCTGATTTTATATTTTTTATCTTTCTTGGGCTATTGTCTTATTTTACCTGATTTGTATATTTTTTCTTTCTTGGGCTATTGTCTTATTTTACCTGATTTGTATATTTTTTCTCTTTCTGGGTCTATTGTCTTATTTTACCTGATTTGTATATATTTTTCTCTTTCTTGTGGTTTTGTCTTATTTTACCTGATTTGTATATTTTTTATCTTTCTTGGGCTATTGTCTTATTTTACCTGATTTGTATAGTTTTTATCTTTCTTGGGCTATTGTCTTATTTTACCTGATTTGTATATTTTTTATCTTTCTTGGGCTATTGTCTTATTTTACCTGATTTGTATAGTTTTTTCTTTCTTGGGCTATTGTCTTATTTAATCTGATTTATATATTTTTTCTCTTTTATAGTGTCTTGTCTTATTTTACTTGACTCATGTGATACCAATGGAAATAATTTTGATATTTCTTTGCAGGAGAAAACCCCATAATGTATTGTGTGATAACGGGAAAACCAGACTATTTAAGAATTATTTTGGAACACTTTCGTGATGCGGATGTCAAAAAAATCTCCGTCAACCTGGGCAACAACAGGGGGCAGACTGCCCTACGGCTGTGCAATAAATCCAGCAAAAACCCTTGTAAGTTATATTCTACAGACATACTTCTTCTTCTTCCTCAGCCTATTCCACTCCTGGATAAAGACCTTCTCCATTCGCTTCCATGTCACTCTGTCCTGTGCAGACTGCATCCAGGTTATTCCGACGTGTCTGTTCAGATCATCCTTCCACCGTAGTTGCGGTCGCCCTGCACTTCTCTTTGCCGTCCACGGTCTCCAAGTCAGCAGTCTTCTTGTCCATTTTTCACCTGAGATTCTGGCTACGTGACCTGCCCATTGCCATTTTAGAGTCGCCACCCGGTGGATGATGTCAGTGACCTTTGTTTTTTCTCACCGTATCATTTCTGACTCTGTCTCTTAGGCTTATTCCTAACATGGCTCTTTCCGTGGCTCTTTGGGTCACTCGTAGTTTCTCGGCACTTTGTTTGGACAGTGTAACAGTTTCAAGACCATAAGTACCAACTGGCAGAACGCAGGCTTCATAGACTCTTCATTTCAGGTTGATCGGTATTTTCCGTTTTTTAAGGATGTAACTCACGTTTCCGAAAGCTGCCCAGCTTAGTCATACTTATGCCATGTTTTCTTTGACCTTTCGCACTACTTGTATATATCTTTCTTAAAACATTCTTCCCTCATCCATTCGTTCCGTATGTCCAAACCATATTAGTGACCCTTCCATAATTTTATTTACGAGGCATTTTTCTGCCTCACATTTATTTCTTATTTCTTCATTAGTTATTCTATCTTGCATTGTTTTTCCGCACATTCTTCTTAGTGATTTCATTTCTACAACATTTATCGCAATTTCATCTTTCTTTTGCTAACTCAAAGCTTCACTTCCATACATAAGGGTCGGCACTATAACTCCATTATGCACTGTTATCTTTGCTTCAGTCGATATATTTCAATTGGGTGTTTTTTTAGAGGTTAGCTTTTTAAACTGACAACATTGTTTCTACACACAGTCAATTTAACAGTTGACAGTTCATTTGTAGTCAGTGCGTTTTGCCATTTCACCATGAATAGACTGATGTTAGAACAGCGCTTGCAAATTGTGAAAATTTATTTTGAAAATCATGGTTCGGTTCGTCAAACTTGTCGTACACTACGTCCATTTTACGGTCGACATAATCGTCCATCCGAGCAAGTTATTCGGAAGACCGTGGATCGTTTTCTCACCACGTACACTCTAGTGGATAATACGCATCCACAAAGATGACAATTGTCGAAAATTGGATTTCACGATTGCGCTTCATTCGAGCTAGCCGTGGCGCTCATATGCCCAAAATCATATTTAAATAATAATGGCATAAAATTAACTAACTAACTAACCATCACGCCGTCTCCCCGAAGGGGTAGGCAGAAAGAATGGACTGCCACACTTTTCTTTCCTGACATATTTCTCTCACTTCCTCAACATTCATACATCGTGTCATGCACGCGCGTCGATTTCTCTGACTCCTCACATGGCCGACATTCAATATTTGATTTATTTGATCGTGCTACGTTTTCCTCGGTCTTCCTCTATTTCTGGTTCCATTCACATCATTAACATATAATTTTTTTACCATTCTTTCTTCATTCATTCTTTCAATATGTCCAAACCATCTTAATGATCCTTTCATTATTTTGTTCATAACACCATCATTCGCACCGCATTCACTTCTTATATTTTCATTCGACACTCTATCATACATAAAATTATCTATTAAATAAAGCCAATATCATAGACATTAACATTATTTTAATGTGTTTTTTATTAATTTTGAATACGTATTGTATACTTAAAAAAAAAACACTATATTTGAAGTGCACCATTTATTTTTATCTCGATAATATATGAATGCCTTTCTTTCTTTACAGCAAAGCTGAGATCGTGCAAACAAATTTTAATGCATCACGGAGCCAAATCCAGCCGTGCTTCTCAAACGCCGATACCGACTTCTTCGCAGAACGGTCACTGCGGAGACAGCACTTCGCAGAGTCCGCGTCATGTTTCAAAAACCAAAAGCACTCGGAGAAACGGAATAGTGTCGTGCGATTCGAGTTCAAACCATTCTATTCCGATGGACGTGCATAACGATCGATGTAAGCCGAAGTCGTGTTCGAAAAAGAATAAAATTGTTAATATATCAAAAATTAACGGTATTTCTACGTCACGTCAAGGTAAATCTATTAATTCTTGTGATAAACGAGATGTTAATGCGTATAAAAAGGATAAAAGACGTGTTCGAAGAAAATCCGAGTTAGGCGACGTTAAAAAAATCGTTACGGGTGACGGAGACCTTATGTTTAACGAAGAATTTAATACCAGCGAAAATCTTCACGTTCAAAATAACGTGGATTCATCTTGCGACGTTGGAAATATGGTGTCGAATGTATACGTTGCCGACGGTATCAACGCCGTAGTCGAAGCGAATGTAGAACGAAGTTTGTATTTCTTGAACGAAAATATCCCGCCTATGTTTGACGAGACGGATCAAAGTTTGACTATTTTCGTTCAGAATAATATCGTTCCAGATCAAAACGCGAATCTTACAAGCTTGGATGTAAACGAAACCACGGATATACAGTGTATTGATACTGATAATGTAAACGAATCTCCGGCGAGTATGTTCATTTTGAAGGGCGATGGAAAAAAGAAAAAATCCGATAACCGAAAGCCGTTGAATTTGACGCTGATCGTGCCGGAAGTTTTTAAAGATAATACGCTGCATAACAACGAATCGGAATGGGTGAATTGTTCGGTGACGAATGTGGTAGAAAGTAGTCTTAATAAATGCGATACATCTAATTCGTCTGAAGTTATAACCGATTGTAACCGACTGAATCTATCGCAGGACGAATATTTGGTTTCGCCTGAATACATAACCGACGAACACGATACAACGTTTATAGGCAGCTCCGTAGAAATTCCGTATTTAGAGGAAGAAATAATCCCGTTCACGATTCCGTTGGTGCAATCCAACGATTGCGACAATATCGTGAAACAATCGCGGAAGAATTTCGAATTGAAACAAGACGTTAAAAAATTCAAACGAAGAAAATCCGATGTAAACGTATCGAGTAAAGAATTAAAGGATGTGATCAGCGTAAGAATTTCGCAGGAAATGGACGTACGGAGTCCGAGGAAGTGGAAGGATCAGATAATGGAGAAGCACACGACTCAGATGAGCCTTTACGATGATATCTTGAATAATCCTATGATGCAGCCGTGCGTGGTTTTACGGAGAATACACGGTAATATAGGCTTAAAAACTTAGCGCAATAAACCAAAAATTATAATACCGTAATATATCTTTTTTATGTACTCTGTAAGTGGAAAAGTTTACAATATAAAATTAATAATGTTAACATATAATACAATCGAAGGAATGGTCCATCTACTCTAATGTGCAAAGGCAACAAGCCGTAACTTAAGTTGCGGCTGTTTGGCGTAACACGGCTCACAGCATTCTTATAACTGGCCTCTATCATATACAATCACAGATCTCTCTCTATCTCTTTCCTTTACTGAGATATTCACTATCCCAATAGCCGCAAAATTGTATTAATTTGATACATGTTTTGGCAAAACGCATCATTTTAAGTTGCTGCTTTTTACCACGGCACAGCCAAAACTTGCGGCCTTTTGCTGCGACACAATATGTATCCTGGCAAATGACAGCAACTTAAATTGCGGCCCATTACCAAATTATTTGTGCGACGGTCTAGCTAATATGTGGCGGCAAAACACATTTTCTTTAATAATATGAAGCTTACTATACTTTTATGGCCAAAACACGTCTTAATCATTTCTAAGAACTGTATTCTTACTTTTAAAACTTAGTTTGCATAAGAAAACTTATTTTAAATGATAAAATATAGCAAAAAACAAAATAAAACTATAAACCCGTTTATCTCAAAACTACTCTTTTTAACTTGCGGCTATTTGCCTTTGCACATTAGTACTGGGGTCATACATAAAATAAGGTTCCCATATTTTAAAAAAATGTACAGCTTTATTGTTTTCCTTAGCATTATACATCATTTTAAAGCTTAAAACTTACTCTGTTTCTCTACATAATCGCCGTTTCTGTCTAAACACTTTTGCAGACGACGCTCCAACTTTTGTATCCCCAAGTCATAAAATTCTGCCCCCATTCCTCTGAGAAATCGAATAACCCCTTCCTTGACTTCATCATCAGTATGGAAGCGCAATCCACCCAAGTGTTCCTTTAATTTTGGGAATAAGTGGTAATCACTAGGGGCTAGGTCCGGACTGTAGGGTGGGTGGGGCAAAACAGTCCAGCCAAGATCTGTCAGCAGTTCTTGAGTTTGATTTGAGACGTGCGATCGAGCGCTCAACACGTTTCTGCTTGTGGTTTTCTGTGAGCATTCGTGGTACCCACCGCGCACACACCTTTCGATAGCCTAATTTTTCAGTTAAAATTTTGTGAATTGTGATGTTGGAAGTCCCAGGAATACGAAGAGCAAGTTCGTTAATGGTAATCCTCCGATCCTCAAGCATTTTACTCTCAACTTCGCATCTGGCGGAAACAGCGATAGGAAGCTCCATTTTCGATGGCTGCCAGGCCGACACTGAGGGGTGTAGCGTGGCGGGGATAGAGAGTGGAGGAGTTGATGAGTCAGCCAGTGTTGCCAGATTTCTCCCAGCGCGCCGCTATCTTTATGGACAGCATAGGGAACCTTACTTTACGAATTACCCTCGTAAAATGCAATAGAAACAGTCATTTTTCATATATTTCTCTAGATTCTGTTTATGTTTGTTCTTCTTCTTCTTCTGCTTTATTTAGGACTGTGTTCTGATATTTCTCGGAGCATGTTCCTGGGATGCAGATGTCCAACTGTCTCGTCATCTTTTAGGTGGTCTTCCTGCAGGTCGATTTCCTGTTGGTACTTTATTTGCGGCTATATTTATCACTCTTTCAGAACATGCTCTCTCCAGTAGCGTCTTCTCAGTCTTCCCCATCGCACGACGTCTTCTACATTGCAGATCTTTCTTATTTCAGAATTTCTTATTCTGTCTCGGAGTGTCGTTCCTGCAACGGATCGGAGAGTCTTCATTTCTGTGGTTCTTAGGAGACTTTTTGTTCTGATAGTGTCAGCTCTCGTTTCTCTTTCATATGTCATTATAGGATCGTTTAGGTTTGTTGACTTATACAATCGAAGGAATGCCCGATCTAAAATTCAATCTTCTTCTTCTTTTTGTCCTGTCACACCTCCAAGGTGCATAGGGCCTCCACCGACTCTATCGCATGCCTGATGCCTAACATCATCCCAAGTGAGGCCTGCTGCCTTAACCTCTTCTCCAGGTGGCTCTAGGTCTGCCTCGCTTCCTCTTTCCCCCATAGGGGACCAGTCTAGTGCGCCCTGAGCGATGCAGGCTGGGTTCCGTCTCAGAGTGTGACCGATCCACTGCCATTTGCGTCTAGCGACTTGTTCTCTAATTGGCCTTTCGCCTGCCGTGGTCCAGAGAATGGCATTTGCCAATAGAATATATTATTATAATATTGAGCGAAGGCACCTATCTATAATATAAACACCTGGAGTTTTCCAATAACGTCGGCGGTAGATTTCCAAGTCTCACATCCGGACAGCAGTACGCTTTTAACGCTACTGCTGAATATTTGGAGCTTAAGCTTTCTCGAAATGATACTGGAACGCCATACAGGGCGAAGCATAGCGAAAAATGCAATAGGAAAGTCATTTTTACATATTTTTCTCTGAATACCGTTGTTGACTTATACAATCGAAGGAATGGCCCATCCAAACTGCAATAGAAACAGTCATTTTTACAACTTTTTCTCTAGACACCATCTCTCTACGTTGACTTATAAATCGTCTTGAGGTTTATGAGATAATGTCTGTGTGTAATAAGATAATGTCTCTAACAATAGACGAAAGGAGAGAACGGACCAATACGATCTGCAGTACATTTATACTCAACACATTTAGTTGGAAACTGAACAAAGTTAAAATTTTATCTATCAAACGAGATTTATTTTATTTTATTGTGATGCCGTCTCCGTGTGAAAGGCGTGTCAAACTCTTGCGGTGCGAGGATAGAAGAGAAGATGCTCTTCGAGGATATCTTCTCTTCATTATCATCTTCAGCTTTTCTCTGTCCGCTCCTGGACGTCTCCTTTGTCTGCTTCCATGTCTGTCTATCCTGGGCAGCACATTCATGTCGTGCCGAAGGTATCTTTGAGACATTACGATCTGTTATATTACCCGTTAAGCGTCAGCAGGAATCATCTGTTGTTCTCGGTATATGGCCGGCCCAATTCCATGCCAACGGCGTAATAAATTAATATTAATATGTGAGATGCTGCAAATGTAGCTATCTGTCACTGGAAGCAATTTGCACTGGAAATGTAGCTGTCTGTCATTGGAAGCAATTTGCACTGCAAATGTAGCTATCTGTCATAGATAACAATTTGCACTACAAATTTAGCTATCGTCATAGATAACAGTTTGCCGTGCAAATGTAGTAATATGCATTTGGAAACAATTTGCACTGCAAATGTAGCTATCTATCTATCTAGATAGTAATTTGCAATAATCTGTCATAGATAACAATTTGCACTACAAATTTAGCTATCGTCATAGATAACAGTTTGCCGTGCAAATGTAGTAATATGCATTTGGAAACAATTTGCACTGCAAATGTAGCTATCTATCTATCTAGATAGTAATTTGCAATAATCTGTCATAGATAACAATTTGCACTACAAATTTAGCTATCGTCATAGATAACAGTTTGCCGTGCAAATGTAGTAATATGCATTTGGAAACAATTTGCACTGCAAATGTAGCTATCTGTCATAGATAACAATTTGCACTACAAATTTAGCTATCGTCATAGATAACAGTTTGCCGTGCAAATGTAGTAATATGCATTTGGAAACAATTTGCACTGCAAATGTAGCTATCTATCTATCTAGATAGTAATTTGCACTGCAAATATAGTTTATGCAGTTGGAAACAATTTGCACTGCAAATGTTTCTCTGTCATTTGAATCAATTTGCACTGCAAATGTAGCTATCTGTCATTTGAATCAATTTGCACTGCAAATGTAGCTATTTGGAATTTAAGGCAATTTGCACTGCAAATACAGCCAGCCGGATAATAAGGGTTAAGGAAGGGCGTTTTTATTAATTTACCTATTAATTTCATGATTATATTTTATATTATTACAAATATACCTTGTATAGAATTCTAAAAAACATTTGTAATATTTAAATTTAAGAAATAAAGATTATATTTTTAAAAAGAGATTTTTATTTATTTTATATTCATCATGATATCTGACTTATACAATCGAAGGAATGGCCAATAAATTGACGCGCGTGCATGATACGATGTATGAATGTTGAGGAAGCGAGAGAAATATGTCAGGAAAGAAAAGTGTGGCAGTCCATTCTTTCTGCCTACCCCTTCGGGAGACGGCGTGATGGTTAGTTAGTTTATATTCATCATCACTTGTTGTGGAATAACATTTGAATCTTCTTCTACTTTTGGTGCAGCGTCAGGTCAACATTGGCAATCTCTGCAGCGAAATCATCTCTGTCCTGCGCCACTTGGAACAGGTCTCAACTGCCCATTAATATCAGTAGAAGGAGGTGGTATTTTTCTCCCCTTAGCACATTACCCAAATATGAGACCTTTCTAACATTCACACTGGACAACAGCTCTCTATTGGCTCTGGCTCTCTGTAGTACCTATCGGTCCACGGTCTACCTCGACTCCGTACTCCATTTACGTATCCATTTTTAAACATTCTTTCTTCACCCATGCGCTCCATATGTCCGAACCAACTCCGCGATCCTTTCATAATACCTTCTTCCGCTCTACATTCCTTCCTAATATCAGCATTTGAGATTCTGTCGTACATCATTCTACCACACATACGTCTTAGGGACCTGATCTCTACTGCATTTATTCTGCTCTTATATTTCTTCTGCCAGTTCCATGCTTCGCTTCCATACATAAGGGTTGGGACCAGAACTCCATTGTGAACGCCCATTTTCGCTTTCATTGATACAGACCATATATAGCATTTAACCATTCTTTGTCTGAGTTTCAGATTTAGATTATCAGACAGATATGAACCATTCTGTGGTGTATACACATCTCAAATCGGTTCATTACAGGCTGGTCTGTTGGTGCCAGCGCACCTGGCGAAACCAGTCACTATAAAAAAAAACATTTTTAAAAAACTGCTTTTATTTAAATACAAAATTCAGGATAGAAAATGAGTGTGGCAGACTATCCTCTGCATAACCCTCCAGAGAAATGGCGTGACGGTTAATTAGTATCCAACAGCCTCAGTGGAGGAGCTGTTTCGCTCGGCTGAGGAAAGAGACAGGTGTAAAGGAAAGAATAAAAAAATACAATTTCTGTGCATTTAAAGCATTTTATTAACTTAATTTGTATTTACACAAGGTCGAAAATCGCTTGAATTTTATGGTCATTTTAATTATTATTCACATACAGTGGGATGAACATTTCGCACATGAAACTAGCCCTTACGGCACCGAGAAACGAGTTGTAAAAATTGTGAAGAAAGTAGTAAGAACGAAAAATAGAGGAAGACAAGAAAAAAAGAGTTAAGGGGAGAAAATTACCACCTCCTTGGACTGATATTAATGGGTTAAGTGGAGGGACGTCGGGGAGTTGGTAGAAGGCAGCTGTCCTGGCTGCGGAATATTAAAGAGTGGTCAGGAATTACAAGAGTTCAGAAGCTGTTCCAAGAGGCGCAGGACAGAGATGCCTTTGCTGCAGATGATTGCAAACTCAGATATCTCGGAAGCAAAGTAACCAGCTCGACTGACCTCCCCAGAGAAGTAAGGTCACAGGTGGATAGGGCTGCAGCGGTTGCAGGCTGCCTGAAAGATGTCATATGGAGAAACAAGGACATGAGGACTGACAGCAAGGTACGCATTTATAAGACCCGTGTGCGACCAATCCTCACATATGGCATTGAATCGAGGGCAGACACTGTCAAGACAAAGAGCATGCTCAGGACAACCGAGATGAAAACACTCCGCGCTATAGCTGGCAAGACCCTACGTGATCGAGTTAGGAATACAGCAATCCGAGAAATCTGCGAGGTCGAAGATGTGGTCAGATGGGGACGTCAAAAACGGCGATACTGGCATCAACACGTAGAAAGGATGAGCTCAAATAGGATACCACACATAGCTCTCCATGGAACGCCAAACGGACAACGCCGACCAGGAAGACCCCGGAAACGGTGGAGAGAAAGCTGGAGTTCAGCATCTCAAGAGGACCCGCTTGAAATAACAGACTCCTGAGTCTACCAAAAGTGAAGAAGATTGCAAACGTTGAAGGGATCTGACACGGCACCGAAAGAAGAGAATTTTTTTTTAATTCAAATGCTTTGTTCCTTTTTTTAAATGCGTTTTAATAAGGCTTCCTTTGTTTACATTATTGTTTATATTTACACCTAAAGATGGAGATCTCCTCCGAAACGCATCGTGATATTTAATATTTTAGTAGAAAATAAACAGTTAGATTTCAATTAGAAAGTGTATTTTTATTATTAGATGGCTATATCAGTCTACAAAACAAAAAGTCTCACTATATCTAGGCAACCTACAAGATGTAAGCTGACTGTTGATGATATACCTGTGGAGCAACTAACGAGTTTCAGATATTTGGGAGTAGAGATCTGCAGCCATAATGACCTTTATACCGAAGTACGAGAACAAATCAGTAAAGCCTCTGCCGTGTCAGCATGCCTGAAGAATCTTGTCTGGAAGAACAATCACATGCGTATCGACAGCAAGATCAGAATCTATAAAACATGCGTGCGACCTATCATGACGTACGCTGTAGAGACGCGGGCCGACACTGTGCGAACCAAGGGACTACTAAGAACATCGGAGATGAAGGTACTAAGATCAATGGAAGAACCCTCCGAGATCGTGTCCGCAACGAAGACATAAGAAAAACTTGCGAAATAGAGTTCGGTGGAGTAGATCCAGAAGAAGATACTGGAGGGACCATGTAGCCCGAATGGATGGCGACATACTTGCATATACAGCCGCTTATGAAATCCCCTCCGGACACCGCCCACCTGGAAGACCGCCTAAGAGATGGAGGGACAGCTGGACCTCATCATCCGACGAGATATGATTTCTGTGTCACGGATCGTCAGATCAATTAAAAGAAGAAGAAGATTGCAAAAACAGACTTAAAAAAAAATCTTAGTTTATAAAACCGAACTGACCTTTCCTTTGTTCTGTTACACGTATGGAAGTGAAGCATGGAGCTGGCAAAAGAAGTATGAAAGTAAAACAAATGTCGTAGAAATGAGATCACTAAGAAAAACGTGTGTGAAAACGATGGGTGTTTTTTTTAGAGGTTTGGTTTTTAAACTGGCAATATTGCTTCTACAGACTGTCAATTTAACAGTTGACAGTTGATTTGTAATCAGTACGTTTTGCCATTTCACCATGAATAGACTGACGTCAGAACAGCGCTTGATAATTTTGCAAATTTATTTTGAAAATCATGGTTCGGTTCGCCGAACTTATCGTGCACTACGTCCTTTTTACGGTCAACATAATCGTCCATCCGAGCAAGTTATTCGGAAGATCGTGTATCGTTTTCGCACCACGTACACTCTAGTGGATAATACGCATCCACAAAGATGACAATTGTCGAAAATTGGACGTCACGATTGCGCTTCATTGGAGCTAGCCGTGGCGCTCATATGCCCGAAATCATATTTAAACAATAATGGCATAAAATTATCTATTAAATAAAGCCAATATCATAGACATTCACATTATTTTAATGTGTTTTATTTTCGTTTTGAATATGTATTGTATACCTCTAAAAAAAACACCCTAATAGAATACCAAACGAAGAAATGAGAAAGGAATACAATAAAAAAAATGTGAATGGACAAAGAAATCAAGGAAGACATGGAATGACCAAGTTAATCAATTAATAAAATAAGAAGAGCGTGTCTTGGTGTGTGAATGTAGAAGAACACAAGAGATATGTCAGAATAGACCAGTGTGGAGTTCCATCCTCTCTGCCTACCCCGACGGAGAAACGACAGGATGGTTAATAAGTTAGTTACTATGAAGTATCACATAATTAATAAATACAAATAAAAATATCTGTTTTATACTAGTTTTTTTATATTTTACAGGAATGACACGTTTCGCCTTGCTAAGGTATTATCAAATGTCCGCATAAAATATCATAACGGGTGTTTTTTTTAGAGGTTTGGTTTTTAAACTGGCAGCATTGTTTCTACAGACTGTCAATTTGACAGTTGACAGTTGATTCGTAGTCAGTACGTTTTGCCATTTCACCCAGTTGCTCAATAAAGGTGTCCCTATATAAGGGGTGTTTTTTTTAAAGGTATACAAATTCAAAATGAAAAAAAAACACATTAAAATAATGTTAATATCTATGATATTGGCTTTATGATAATTTTATGCCATTATTGTTTAAATATGATTTCGGGCATATGAGCGCCACGGCTAGCTCCAAAGAAGCGCAATCGTGAAGTCCAATTTTAGACAACTTTATCGAGCAACTGGGTGAAATGGCAAAACGTACCGACTACAAATCAACTGTCAAATTGTCAGTCTGTAGAAACAATGTTGCCAGTTTAAAAACCAAACCTTTAAAAAAAACACGCTATATTTTAATATTATTTTGTTGAATCGCTTCTATACATCATTACAGCGTGAGCCAAATTCATGTAAAGGGTAGTATAGCTATCATATTGATTCTCGTGACATGTGATAGGTAGCTAATCTATCGCCATTTTAGTGTCATCTGAATTTTTCATCAGACCAAAATAATTGTAACAATTGAACGGCCATCGTCGTGATACGAACCCGGGACCTTCGGTGTTGCAGTCAAAACACTTACCACTCAGCCACAAAGGTCGACAATTACTAAAACTAGTATAAAACTTATATTTTCATTCGTATTAATTATTTAATATGAAATTTTATATCATTGTTCAAACGATATACGAGGCATATCTAGAAAGTAAGTGTACTGAGGCTCTCACGACCGGATGAATTTTATTTTCGACATGTTGGCTACACTTCCGTGTAGCCTGACCCTTCCCCTCCGCAACGAGACCGGTTCAAGGGCAGTACGTTGAGAAGCGTCGACGCGACAACACGTTTCGTGAAAAATGTCAATCCAATCTCCCGCCAAGTGCGAAATACTCAGCGCCGGGCAAGAGTTTTTGAGGCGCTGCAAACTCGTTGGAGATGAATTTCTCAGCTCCATCGTTACGGGAGATGAAACTTGGGTTACACATACACGCCTGAAACCAAAAAGGAATCTCTACAGTATAGTCACACCTCTTCACCCTCCGCCAAAAAGTTCAAAACCATAATTTCAGCCAAGAAAATCATGGCATCCGTGTTTTGGGACTGTCAAGGCATAATTTTAATTGAATATATGCCTCAAGGGGAGACCATCGACTCTGCAAGACACTGGGAGACCCTAAAAAAATTGCGGAGGGCGATTCAGAACAAGGGGAGAGGCATGCTGAGAAAGGGAGTCTGCCTGCTGCACGACAATGCCAGAAGGAACTGCTCGCCTCGTTTAAATGGGATGTCCTGAACCATCCCGCGCATTCCCCTGACCTAGCACCTTCAGATTACTATCTCTTCACCTCCCTGAAGCTGCACATGGGTGAGAAAAGGTTTTCAACCGTTGAGGAGGTTAAGGAGAAGCGGACGAAGGGGTTGACGGGAAACTACTTCGAGGTAGGCATCAAAAGGTTGATACTCCGCTTCACCACCTGCATTGAGAGGAATGGCGACTATGTAGAGAAATAGCTTACATATGTACTACGGTAACCACGTAATTGTTTTGTTTAAATAAAAAGAATTGTAACCTATAAAAATTCATAACAGTTAATTCAAAAACTTTGTTTTATATCACAAATTGTATTTATTTGACTTTACGACAGCTGTTTCATCAACCAATGTTGACATCATCAGGTGTTATTATACAAAAATATATATAACACTAACTAACTAACCATCAAGCCATTTCCCCGGAGGTGTAGGCAGAGAGGATGGATCGCCGCAATGGCCTGTCCTGGCACACCTCTCGGGCTTCCTCTACATTCATACATCGTACCATGCACGCACGTCGATTGTTCCGACTTCGAATGTGGCCGCCTTTTAGTAATTGATTAACTTAATCATGCCACGTTTTCCTCGGTCGTTCTCGGCTTCTTTTCCCACTCACGCTACTGCTTGTGTACAACTTTTTAACCATTCTACTCTCATCCATTCGTTCCATATGTCCATACCATCTCAGGGATCCTTTTTTAATTTTATTCATGATGCAGTCATCTGCCTTACATTTCTTTCTTATTTCATCGTTCGGTATTCTATCATACAACGTTTTCCCGCACATTCTTCTTAGTGATCTCATTTCTACGGCGTTTATCCTGCTTTCATCCTTCTTTTGCCAGCTCCAAGCTTCACTTACATACATGAGGATTGGCACTATTCAATTGTTCAATAATATATATCACATTTAATATATATTATTGTAACACCTGATGATGCCAACATTGGTTGATGAAACAGCTGTCGTAAAGTAAAATAATTACATTTTGTGATATAAAACAAAGTTTTTGAATTAACTAACTAACCATCACGCCGTCTCCAGGCAGAAAGAATGGACTGCCACACTTTTCTTTCCTGACATATTTCTCAATTCGCTTCCTCAACATTCATACATCGTGTCGTGCACGCGCGTCGATTTCTCTGACTCCTCACATGGCCGACATTCAACATTTGATTTATTTGATCGTGCTACGTTTTCCTCGGTCTTCCGATTCTATTTCTGGTTCCATTTACATCGTTAACATATAATTTTTTTAACATTCTTTCTTCATTCATTCTTTCCATGTGTCCAAACCATCTTAATGATCCTTTCATTATTTTGTTCATGACACCATCATTCGCACCGCATTCACTTCTTATATTTTCATTCGACACTGTATCATACACAGAGTATCCACACATTCGTCTAAGAGATCTCATTTCTACTGCATTCATTCTACTTTCATCCTTCTTTTGCCAGTTCCATGCTTCGCTTCCATACATAAGGGTCGGTAGAAGAACACCATTGTGCACTGCCATTCTAGCTTTTTTTGATAGATTTTTGTTTGCGATGACAACTTTAAGTGCACCATTCACTCTGTTGCCTGCCCCAACCCTTCTTTCAATATCCCTCTCCACTCGCCCATCTCTTGTAAACATACTACCTAAATACACGAACTCAACTACTTGCTCCAAATTTTCACCATTCACGCCAATGTTGCAGACTGTCGTGGTTTCTTCCTTTTCAAAAATCATTACCTTGGACTTATTAACATTCATCATCAGATCATTTCGCATGCAAACCTCATACATACAATTCACCAGGACTTGTAGTTCATGCTCGTTGTCTGCAAGAAGGACAGCGTCATCCGCAAACAAGAGACAGCTTACTGACACTCCGCTCATTTTGGCACCTACATCCAACCCTTTCAGCTCTTTCATACATTTGTCCATATACAGATTAAATAACCACAGTTATAAAATGTTAAAATATAGTGTTTCGGCCCAAAACAATGGACTATTTATAAAAAATTCAGTACACTTGCTTTCTGTAGATGCTTTGTATAATATAACTAAAATAATCTCTTCAGGGCTTGTGAATCGGCCCGCGTGTTCTAGTTGCGATAAACAAAAAATAACCATTTCAAACAAAATCTTTTCTTAACAGTTATTGATCACAGTTTGTTTGTATGAACATCGCACGTGCGTTAGAGCGACTTCAGGACAAAGTTCACGACGTATGCAAAGGCCGCCACGCACAAGAGGACGCACACGTTCTTCATCGCGTTGTGGAACTGCGACTGCTCGTTCTCCTGGGATTCCTCCCGTCCTGCCGTCCCGTTTGCAGCGATGGCCTCGTCTTTCTTCTCCAGCCGCTTGGCCAGCACCGCCTTGATCTCGTCCTCCATGTCCGGGAACAGCTCGCAGAAGGTCTTGTTCTTCAGGTTGAACTCCAGGGAATCCACGGCGAGGACTTGCTTCGTTATGTCCGAGGACTCGATAGATCCCATCGTTGGTGTCTTCTCCAGCTGAAAACATATATGTAATTTAAAGTTTAATACATTATTATTATTATACTAAGTAAAGGGTCTCTACTCTTCTTCTTCTTATCCTGTCACACCTTCGTGGTGCATAGGGCCTCAAGGAACCTTCTCCACCCGACTCTATCGCATGCCTGATGCCTAACATCATCCCAAGTGACTGTTGCCTTAACCTCGTCCTGCAGGGCTCTTCTCCAGGTGACTCTAGGTCTGCTTCGCTTCCTCTTTCCCCCCATAGGGGACCAGTCTAGTGCGCCCTGAGCGATGCAGGCTGGGTTCCGTCTCGGGGTGTGACCGATCCACTGCCATTTGCGTCTAGCGACTTGTTCTCTGATTGGCTTTTCGCCAGCCGTGGTCCAGAGAGCGACATTTGACACTCTTTGGATCCAAAATATATTGCATATTGAGCGAAAGCACCTATTTATAAACACCTGGAGTTTTCCAATAACGTCCGCGGTAGATTTCCAAGTCTCACATCCGTACAGCAGTACGCTTTATACGCTACTTCTGAATATTTGGAGCTTGAGCTTTCTCGAAATGATACAGGGCAAAGCATAGCGAAAGCTCTCCTTGCCTTGTTGAGTCTGCTGGCTACATCTTCCTCCGTGCCTCCTGAGCCTGCTATCATACTACCGAGGTAGCAGAAGCTGGTCGTGGTCACAAGGGGTACTCCGTGGAGCAAGATTGGGGTGGAGTCATTTGTGGACACTCGTAGGTCTATCAGTCTACTGTCTATGTAAAGGGTATAGCTATCATATTGATTCTCGATTCTCAAATACAGTGTGACAATCACACTGGGATCGCCGGGAATCGAACCCAGGACCTTCGGTTCGCTTACCACTCGCCCACAAAGGTCGGAAATAATATAATAATAAATTGGATAATTTATAGAGCGCCATTTTTATGAATTACTCATCTCAAGGGCGCTGTAGAAGATGCTCCGTTTTATCAACTACATAATAATAATATTAATAATGATAACAAAAATAATAAACATATTTAGTATGAGGGCTGCACCTGACGAAGTCGATCAGCCCTTCCTGTCAGGAAATGATAATTTGAAAAGGTGCGTTTTGAGCCTCGATCTAAACTCTGATTGATTCTCAATGCACTTAAGGTCTGCTGGAAGACTGTTCCAGGCTGAAGGGCTGGCTACCGCGAAGGCTCGGTCGCCAAAGTTTGTGCTTGGACATCGTTTTGGCACAGTCAATCTACCGATCGCAGAAGACTTAGCTGATCGCAATGTAGACTGTCTAGCATTCAGGTTCTCGTTGATGCAGAGTTCAGATATATAAGCTGGTGCCATTCCATGCAACGCCTTATATACCGTCCAGCAGAGCTTGTATTGTATCCTTTCTGGATATTTCAGCCAGTGGAGCTCCTTAAGATGCTGTGTTATGTGACAACTCTTTGGCACACCCCTTATCAGTCTTGCTGCTGCATTGAATGCAGACTGGAGTTTATTTGTTTGCTGTTTGGGGATGTTGGCGTAGACACCATTGCAGTATGATGTATCGTATCATAGACAGAGAGAGTCACAAACAAAGAAGCACTGCAGCGAATAAAGAAATATAAATTGTAAAGACCAGAAAGGTTTATATGCTCATGGCATCGGCATCTCTTGGAATCAGAGGGTAATCGAATGCAGGACAGCAAACATGGAATGACAAGTGGAGACAGATATTGAAAGAAGGAGAAAGCGGGTGTGACTTACCATGAAGCTCAGTAGTCCGGTGAGTATGGTGGAAACCGACCACGCTGGGTTCCACGTGTCAGGGTGAAAATCTGAAAAATATTAGATGTTATATTTCATTATATATACCGTACATTATATAACTAACATATAAGTTTGTCTCAAAAGAAAGGTCAACGACAACTCTCACAGCAAAAAGTGTCCACAGGCTCAGGTGTGCACAGAGGTCCATGGAAAGACAGATACTTGGTGTGAGCTTGCGTGACCGCATAAGGAATGAAGAAATCAGACGCCGCACCAGGGTTGCTGACGTCATGGACCGAGTGGCAGAATTGAAATGGCAATGGGCTGGACACTTGGCTAGACAGGGGGCAGGATAGAGACAAGTGGAGGAAATTGGAAGAGGCCTATATCCAGCAGTGGAGGGAAGAAGGCTAGCAAAGAAGAAGAAGATATAACTAACTAAGTAACGTAGCGGTAGGCAGAAATAATGGATCCCCAGACTGTTCTTTCATTGATCAGATAACTTGATTTATTGAAGAAATGACCACACCTTCTTCTTCTTCTTCTTCCTTATTGTAGACCTATGTGGTCTCTTCTCCAGAGTGTTGCTCCTCCTGTGAGGTAGACTCCCAGCTGTCCTTCCATCTTTTAGGATTGGAAGACCACGAGGACGCGTCCTATGAGGCTGATTATGCAATGCAATATAGGGGAGTCTGGTGGTGTCCATTCTTTGAACATGACCGTACCAGTCCCTTCTTCACTGTCTGCTCCATCTTATAATATCCTCAACCTCACATATCTATCTAATTCTGGTGTTCCTCACGCGATCTCTCAGTGTCTTGACTGCTATCGTCCTCAGTGTCTTGATTGATCACATAACTTGATTTATTAAATAATTTATCAGATCACTTGATTTTTTCAGGGCATTGATCAGATTATTTGATTATTTCAGAGAACTGATCACATAACTCGTTTTTTTTAGGGATTGATCAGATCACTTGATTATTCCAGGGAATTGATCAGATTACTTGATTTTTTCAAGGAATTGATTAGATAACTTGATTATTTCAGGGAATCGACCACATAACTTGATTCATTAACGAATTGATCCGATCACTGGATTATTTCAGGGAATTGATCACATAACTTGATTTATTAAGGAATTGATCAGATTACATGATTATTTCAAGGAATTGATCACATAACATAATTTACTAAGAGAATTGATCAGATCACTTGATTTTTTTCGGGGAATTGATCACATAACTCGATTTTTTCATGGAATTGATCTGATCACTTGATTTTTTTCGGGGAATTGATCACATAACTCGATTTTTTCATGAAATTGATCTGATAACACGATTTTTTCAAGGAATTGATCAAACCACTTGATTTATTATGGGAATTGATTAGATCACTAGATTTGTTTATAAAATTGACCGTACCGAGTTGAAATTTTAACACCTCCCTTGAATTGATGTACTCTATCGGGGATTGGACTATATCCCTGGACAGCCATAGTACGCACCTGACATGCTGAGGCAGAGTCTCGTCCCCGTCTTGAAGCGGCCGCTGGGAGTGAGCATGATGATGGCAGGCGGACGGAAGGGGAACTCGCGGGGGAAGACCAGGCGCCCGTGGTAGTACCCTCCCTCGTAAGGGCTGCACTCGGGACCCTTCACCACGTAATGCCTGTGAAAAAAAAAATATAAATTATATTTATTGGTTTTTAAACAAAGGTGGTCTAGGGGATAGAACGCTTGGCTCCTGATCCAGGGGGCATGGGTTCAAACCTGGACACGACCAGATTCCTTCTTCATAATAATGAGCTATTTTCTGCTCACATTGAAGATTGTAAAATAAATTCTAATATCATTGATATAAATCCTTGATGTTAGTCTTTTTAAAAATAAAAAAAAAACTTAACAAACTAACTAACTATTACGAAGCCGTCTCCCCGAAAGGGTAGGCAGAAAGAATGGACTGTCACACTTTTACTGATGCGGCACTCCATCCTTCTATTTTCGCCCCGCGGGAGACGCGGTGTGATGGGTTGCGAACCTCATCGCCACCAATAGGCATCTCCCGCGCACACTTCCATCGTCCAACACCCACAAAATAAATCTAAAACAAATAATATACAATACAAAAAAAAACTTTAAAATAAACAATTAAAGTAGACAGAGAGAATGGACCGCCATACTGTTCTATCCTGACTCCTGACATAATTCTCACGCCTCTTGTACACTCACACATCGTGACATGGACGCTTGTCAATTGATTATACTTTGAACATGTCCGCCTTTCAGTAATTGATTAATTTGGTCATGTCATGGTTTTCTTGGCCCTTCGTCGACATCTTCTTCTATTCGCATCACTTGTATATATCGTTTTTACCATTCTTCTCTCAATCCATTCATTCCATGTGTCCAAACAGTCCAAGTGACCCTCTTTTAAGTGTTTATAGTACGTATTCAATTGCCTTACATTCCTTTCTTACTTCTTCTGCTATGCTATATTGCTGATAATGCTATTCTACATTTCTGATAATGCTATTCTACATTTCTGATACCGCTAAGCTATTATGCATATCTTATCCTATCTTATCATTGATATTATACCTCCCGATGGTGAGACTCATCTGTCATAATGACATTGGGCGTTTAGTTCACATTTGCGCCACCGCCAACATACTTTTGTGGCTCTATAATCGTGTCATAAGGTTTCGAGTTTGCAATAAAGCACCCGCAGCATAGTTCATACTCATAAAACATTGACCACAACAACAACAAGCCATCACGCCGTTTCCCCGTAGGGGTAGGCAGAGAGAATGGACCGCCACACTACTCTATCCTGACACACCTCTCTAGCTTCCTCCACATTCATACAGTCATACACGCACGTCGATTCCTCCGGCTTCTGACATGACCAACCTTTAAAATTTGATTAATTCGGTCATGCCATGTTTTCCCCGGTCTACCTCGACTCTGTACTCCATTTACATCGTTAACGTATACTTTTTTAACCATTCTTTCTTCAAGAATTAATTGTATCTCAATAGAGACGAAGATGCAAATTGGAAACAGAATATGGTTGATCGAGGTGTTTACAGGACTTATGACCTGTCATTGGTTGGGTTAAGCGCACGCTTTATGTAATACAACATTCCCCATTCCACCTTCCTTCTTATGATCACCATGTCTGACAAACTTTTTTTGGAAGTTGTATTTATGTTAATCTCTAAGTCTTCTGTTTACGTGGAAGTTTATACAATCTACATACTAACGCCATCTATGAAGATTTGTTTTTATTAAGCACTAAGCAGAATATCTGTTTAACACAATGTGAAAGGCTACCGCCATTAGCGCATTGTTAGAAGCCGCCTGGAGATGTCACTCCTATCTATATGCCAAACTTGGAGCAGTTATGTTACAACATTTTTTGAATGTATACAAATACTTGTACACGAATACTGGATTTCACCAATTGCGGGTTATCAATTCAAGGATTAATTGTATCTCAATAGAGACGAAGACGCAATGGGTGAAATCCAGTATTCGTGTACAAGTATTTGTATACATTCAAAAAATGTCATCACCCATGCGCTCCATATATCCGAACCAACGCAGCGATCCATTGACGTTGATTCTATTTTACTCTGAATAAGTGTCTATGGTATAATGGATAAACGCAAACGAGTCGTACTTTCAATTGAACAAAAACTCGAAATAATTCAAAAGTTTGAAAATGGTGCCACAGTTAAATATTTATTGAATCAATATAATGTTACATAAATGATACATTTTGCGGGAACATCGGATAGCATCAAATGCATTTTTTTTCACTATCCATTCTGGCAAATCAGGAGTGTATTGTAATACCAGGAATGCATGAGAGATGGTTCGACATTAGGAAGACAAGATACTCTCCAAAGTCAAGAGTATTTGTCTTCTGAACGTACTCTCACTAATATGAAAGACATGCATCTGTGGGGACACGCCACAATACGGCTATACAAGCATGTCTGACGCCTTGCCGAGCGATTACCACTATTGTAAATTAAAGTAATAAAATACAATACCACCACAATCCACGGCTACCCCTAAACAGGCGCAATCCACACATCACTCGATTCCTCAACATTCATACATCGTATCATGCACACAAGTTAATATTTCCGACTAACTTAGCTGACATTTTATTGTGCCCTTTTTATTATTATTATTATTAATTTCATCCTTCTTTTGCCAGTTCCATGCTTCGCTTCCACTGTCATTTTGGCTTAAGTAAATAAATAAAATAAATAAGCATCAAAATTCTATAGTGTACTAACTAACTAACTAACTATCTTTCGATTGCCACACTTTTCTTTCCTGACATATTTCTCTCGCTTCCTCAACATTCATACATCGTGTCATGCACACGCGTCGATTTCTCCGACTCCTCACATGGTCGACATTCAATATTTGATTTATTTGATCGTGCCACGTTTTCCTCGGTCTTCCGATTCTATTTCTGGTTCCATTTACATCGTTAACATACCTTTTTTTACCATTCTTTCCATATGTCCAAACCATCTTAATGATCCTTTCATTATTTTGTTCATAACACCATCATTCGCACCGCATTCACTTCTTATATTTTCATTCGACACTCTATCATACACAGAGTATCCACACATTCGTCAAAGAGATCTCATTTCCACTTCATTTATTCTACTTTCATCCTTCTTTTGCCAGTTCCACGCTTCGCCATACATAAGCGTCGGTAGAAGAACACCATCGTGCACTATTCTTTAGTATAATGATGAAAATAATAACGCATTAATAAGACAGACATTCATTTATTGAAGATTACAAAATATTACAGTGTTACCACACTTATAATTAAACATTTTGATAACACACAATAATACAATGTTACCATTGACAAATCAGAGTTGGAAGAAAAAAAAAAAAAAAAACAACAATTGCAGTTGGAATTTTACTCTACACTCCACATTCCCATCTAATTATAATGGTACACAAGCTATCGCTAGTGTGTTCAGAAAAAATACAAGTAAAAAAAAAAGTTTTTATCAATCTTTTGCCAGTTCCACGCCGTATACGTATTTTTTATAACAAAAGGTGCGATTTCAGTCAAATTTAGTGTCAAATCCCTCTTCATTCAAGCACCAAACAACTTAAAGCAATTGATATTAATCAACAGACATTCAAACATTGGTACGTTCATTCTTGTCGCAATTGATAAGACAAATTGACGGCGATTGATATCAATTGATGGCGATTGATATGATTGATGGCGATTGATATCAATTGATGGCGATTGACCGTAATTGAATGGGAAAAAACATTTTTAGCGTATGATATTTATTTAATTCGATTGATTGCGATCGAGAAATTGATTTCGATACATTGCGATTGACAGAAATTGATGCGATCGACAAACGATTTGTTTGAAATCAATTGAATTTGAATTAATTACTGTGGTGGATTGACACTTGGTTTAACTCTTGTCAATCGCATCATTAAGTTTGAACCGTCAATCAATACGTCAATTAAATCTATCAATTTAATCAATTTATATCAATCCATTTTATCCTTCATACGTATCCATCAATTGAATCCGTCAATCGAAATGGTCAATTGTATTAACCTTATCAGACGCTTTACATTTTACCCGGAGACAAGTACAAGAGTATTATATTAAAAATAAATTAATATTATTAATATTTTGCCAAAATTCCCCCACCACTTAAATAGAGACGATTGAAAGGTAAGCGCTTCAATCGCACCTCGCACGCTTGTCAATTGATCCAAAATCACCTTACAAAATTACATCTATTTTCTTATACCGTGTTTTCCTCGGCCTTTAAAGACCTTTTTTTTCTCCCCTTAAATATCAATTACATAATTGAAGATAAATAATTTCTACTCGACGGGAAACCAACCCACAAATCGATAGAGCTACGGCAATGATATCTTAATGGGTTAAAATCATTGCGGGAATAAATTAATAAAGGGTTGTGGGTTTGAGTCCAGTCGCGTAGAGGCGATTATTAATTGTTATGACTAGTAAATGTTACGATTAGCTTATGTTATACAAATGAATATTTACAATTGAAATGTAAGATGAAGCTTTGCCGCACACACTACACACAATTGAGTTGATAATATTATATGCTATATACACTGATAAACATTACAAACGAATCTTCGGATTGTATCGTTGGTAAAATAATAAAATATTGGATTGAATCCGTTGGTAAAATAACGTAAAATCACATACACTACGCGCGATTGAATCATAAATATTTGTTTAACCCTCCCTTCCCTGTGATGGGTATCTTCTACACGTTGCTTCTAATAACAATCAATATCTCTATAAATATAATAAATACAAGGTTAAGATTTTAGGTATTCCTCCATAATATATTTACGCATTGATTAAAAATAATATTAATAATAATCAAAATGTATCGGGTACATCAAGGGTATTTTGTGAACATCGGAAACAAAATTCGTAGGGCTGAGTGCGCGATACTATATTCGCATCTCACTCTTGCATACTTCACTGTGGAAGCGCGAGGAGCTCAATGTTCTCACTGCCCGGCAGTAGCTCTCGGGCTTGCAACCAGACTGGACCTATACCCGTCCCGTGAGCGTTGCCAGATGTTTTTTTTAAAAGTGTTTTTAGCAAATAAATCTCAATTATTATAATTTTTTACTTCAATAATAATTAATTAAGGGGATAAGCTATGAATGTTCTTATTTTTCCGATTTAAAATCGCTAATTTTTGATTGGGTACTGACTACCCAACACAGGAACGCGCGTCTTTATTTTAGCACCGTAAGGGAAAGGTTAAACAAACTTTGGATATAAGCCGTTGGTAAGACAATGTAAAATCACAAACACTACAAGCGATTGAATTTAAAATATACAATAAAAAATAACTTTGGATTGAATCCGTTGGTAAACCAACGTAAAATCACAAATACTACACGCGACTGATTTTAAAATATACGTTGGATATTATCCGTAGATAAGACAACGTAAAATCACAAATATAACACGCGATTGAATTTAAAAAATATATTTTAAAAATTTGTAAAAAATAAATAATACAAAATATTATATTTTATTTGAATTACTTTTTGATAACTTTGTATCACAACACTGTATTACACTTTTTTCAGACATGTTTCGGGACACAGAAGCCCCTTCTTCAGTGTGTACAAATTTTAACAGCTAAATGAGACAAAATCGTTACTTATATACTAAATAAAATTAAAATGGTAAAGGAGGAGTGGGGATGGTTCCAAGAAATAGTGTTAATTACATTTTAGCCGGAATAATGGGACAGGGGAAACAAATCTAGTATCGGACTGGAAGTTAAATTAATTTGATTATTTATAATTTCTTCTTTATTTTTTATCGACTTTTTTATTTCTATGATTTCAAGGTTATTTAATGTTACTTTTCTATTACTGATATGCAAAACTTCAACGCCGTTATTTTTATCGAAGGAGTGATCTTTTTCTATGAGATGATTCGCGAATTCGGAAAAATTATTATTTGAGAGACACCTAATGTGCTCCTTCATTCTTAAATTAATGTTACGCGTTGTTTTTCCTATATAATAAGATGGGCAATCGTCGCATTTAAGTTTGTATACTCCCGATTGGGTTAGTTTGTCTTCTTTGTCTTTATTATTTATTAACAATTTACCTAGATTATTATTGGTATAGAACGCGGGGCTAATGTCTAACGGAAGATCTTTAGAAACTATATTTGTTAGATTATTAATATATAAAATTCTACGCCATTGATTATTTTTCTGATTATAGTTAGGTGGAGTATACAAAATTGTTTTAGTAAACTTATTTTTGTTTTTTTATTTAAAATATTATCGATTAGATTATCACTGTAACCATTATTTTTAGCAATATGTTTTATTGTAGTTAGTTCTTTATTATAATTGTCTAGTGAAAGAGGTATATTAATTAAACGAGTCAACATGGCATGGAAAGCTGAATGTTTATGTGACCTCGGATGATTGGACATATTATGAATTACATTATCTGTATACGTGGGTTTTCGAAATATGTTAAATTTGATTTTGTTGTCTATTATATTTAAGGTTAAATCTAGGAAGTTAAGTTTATTATTATGTCCGATTTCTAATGGGAATTTGATATGTTCATGGAAGGAGTTGATAAGGGTGAGGAAAGAAGTTAACTGCCTATCCGTGCCTGTCCAAATACAAAAAATATCGTCTACGTATCTTTTCCAAATGAAAACATTTTTAATTAAATTGGAATCACATTTAAAAATTTTATTTTCTAAATTGTTTACAAAAATATCGGCAAATAATGGGCTTGTGGGTGCACCCATGGGCAATCCTTCAGACTGTTTATAATTTTTGTTATTAAATTCCATCCAATCGGGAGTATACAAACTTAAATGCGACGATTGCCCATCTTATTATATAGGAAAAACAACGCGCAACATTAATTTAAGAATGAAGGAACACATTAGGTGTCTCTCAAATAATAATTTTTCCGAATTCGCGAATCATCTCATAGAAAAAGATCACTCCTTCGATAAAAATAACGGCGTTGAAGTTTTGCATATCAGTAATAGAAAAGTAACATTAAATAATCTTGAAATCCTAGAAATAAAAAAGTCGATAAAAAATAAAGAAGAAATTATAAATAATCAAATTAATTTAACTTCCAGTCCGATACTAGATTTGTTTCCCCAATCCCATTATTCCGGCTAAAATGTAATTAACACTATTTCTTGGAACCACCCCCACTCCTCCTTTACCATTTTAATTTTATTTAGTATATAAGTAACGATTTTGTCTCATTTAGCTGTTAAAATTTGTACACACTGAAGAAGGGGCTTCTGTGTCCCGAAACATGTCTGAAAAAAGTGTAATACAGTGTTGTGATACAAAGTTATCAAAAAGTAATTCAAATATGAATCCGCAACACAAAGTAATGGCGAATATAGAAGAAAATATTATATTTTACAAATATACGTATAAATAATACTAAATCACAGACACAACAAATAATTTAATTATAAAAAATACAGTTTTGGCTTTGACCCGTTTTAAACGATGTAAATTCGGAATGAGAAATATAAATTATATGTTTAAAACTACATCACACACACTACACAGAAGCTGTTTTTAAAATTACTGATAAAAGCTAATTATTTCATTGAATTCAATCCCTTTGAAATACACTGTGAATACAAGCTTAGCATATTACAAGATTAATCACATACAGTACACAGAAACAGTTTTTAAAACTACTGATGAATGGTAATTATTTCATTGGATTTTATCCAATTGAAACACACGTTAAATACACGCTTAACATATGACATATTATGGCTTGTTTGAGCAACTATTGAGTATTTTAAAAAGCTAAAGAAGAATAAAGATAAATCACAAATAGCACACAGAAACAGTTTTTAAAATTAGTGACGAATGGTAATTATTTTATTGAATTTAATCCAGTTGAAATAACACTGTGAATACAAGCTTAAAATACGTCTTATTTCGGCTTGTTTGAGCAACTAATGAGTATTTTAAAATATTTAATACGAATAAAGATTAATCACAAACAGTACACAGGACATACTTTTAAAATTACAGATAAATGATAATTTTTCATTGAATTTTATCCAGTTGTAATAAAACTATGAATGCAAGCTTAACGTATGACGTATAACGGCTTGTTTGAGGAATTAATGAGTATTTTAAACTGTAAAATACGAATAATCACAAACAGTACACAGAACATGGTTTTAAAATTACTGCTAAATGTTAAATATATCTTTTCAAAGCTAACCATATGACATATTACAGCATATTTGTGCTACTAATATTTCAAAATGAGTATCATAAATTGGTAAAGAATGTAAAATATTATATTAACCTAAATCACACACACTACAAAAAAACAGTTTGTAAAACCGCTGATTAATTCTAAAAAATATTTCATTATTTTGAAATGCATAGTATTCATATATTTAACAATATATTTTTGCCACAAATGAGTATCATAAAATACAAAGACTACAATGTGTAAAGTTAAATCACACACACTACACAGAACTGCTTTTAAATCCAGCGATAAATGCTAAACTACAACATTGAATTTTGTATTATTAAAACAACCGTTGCCACTCTGGCACAAGACGGCCTTCGTGGCAGAGAGGCAACAGCTGTGACAGCCACACCGAAGGTTCCGGGTTCGATTCCCGGCGATGACAATGTGGAAAAAAAAATCACGTTATCTTTGGTCTAGTAGAATTCACGGTACAATAAAAATGGCAATAGACTAGATACATATCACATGTAATGAGAATCAATAATTAAAGAGTTGTAAAGATTAATTTTCATCTTTGTTTGGAGGGAATGGAAAGCTAAAAATAAGAATTAGACTAAGCTGGACAGCTTTGGGAAACATGAGTTACATCCTTAAAAACCGGAAAATACCGATCAACCCGAAACGAAAAGTCTATGAAGCCTGCGTTCTGCCAGTTGGTACTTATGGTCTTGAAACTGTTACATTGTCCAAACAAAGTGCCGAGAAACTACGAGTGACCCAAAGAGCCATGGAAAGAGCCATGTTAGGAATAAGCCTAAGAGACAGAGTCAGAAACGATACGGTGAGAAAAAAAAACAAAGGTCACTGACATCATCCACCGGGTGGCGACTCTAAAATGGCAATGGGCAGGTCACGTAGCCAGAAGCTCAGATGAAAAGTGGACAAGAAGACTGCTGACTTGGAGACCGTGGACGACGAAAAGAAGTGCAGGGCGACCGCAACTACGGTGGAAGGATGATCTGAACAGATATGTCGGAATAACCTGGATGCAGTCTGCACAAGACAGAGTGACATGGAAGCAAATGGAGGATGCCTTTGTCCAGGGGTGGACGGGAATAGGCTGAGGAAGAAGATAAATTAATTGGGTTCAAATAACCTGCTGTATACAATAATGTGGAAAGCCCAAGTGGCATTCCAAGAACCAGCAAAGATGTTAGACCTGCTACAAACCAATAGTATTAAAACTTAAAAGTATGCATGATGAATTGAAGCTTGTTATATGAGATTCTAGAGTTTTTTCTGCTATTAATTAATGATAAAATATGAATAATGCAAAATTACACGCACAACATATAATTAGATTAATAAATAATACTGATGAAATGAAATGGAGTTCTTGGATTAAATCCTTTAAAACATGGCGATCAATAATTGCGACATATCACAAATGTAATGGAATGTATCAAGCAATATAAAATGTTCCATATTTATAAAAAATACATTCAATACACTCACCATAGATTGATAAAACAAACAAAAAGATACTTTTTTCAATATGAGATCACTCTATCACACAATTTTACATTAGACGAGTATTTTCTACCAGATGCATTAAAATGTAAATCGCGTTATGTGTATACAATGCAAAAAAACGTAAAAATATGTATTGACAAAGATATACAACAAAACAAAAACATATCATACTTTTTCAATACGAGACCTCTCAATCTCTTTTGTACCAGACTTATTAAAGTGTAAGTCGCATTGTGTGTATATAATGCGATAAACGTAAAAGTACGTTTTTACATAAGATACGAGATACGTATACAACAGAACAAATATATAATTTTGTTTTGAATATAGACAAATACTGGATTTTACCCATTGCGGGTTAATCATTTTTAAGGATTAATTGTATCCCAATAGAGACGAAGATGTAAATTGTTTTTGGAAACAGAAATTGGTGGTCAAAGCGTTTACAGGACTTATGACCTGTCATTGGTTGGGTTAAGCGATCTAATCTTAATAGATGGCGCTAGTGTAGATTGAACTAAAATATGTGAAGTGTTTCTCAACATAGTAGCATAGATACATCTTTCAAAAATCGTCAGACGTGGTGGTCGTAAGGGCGGAATGTTGTATTACATAAAGCGATCGCTTAACCCAACCAATGACAGGTCATAAGTCCTGTAAACGCCTCGACCACCATATTATGTTTCCAAAAACAATTTACATCTTCGTCTCTATTGAGATACAATTAATCCTTATGAACAAATAAATATTTATTTCAATAAGAGACTTTTCAATCACACAATTTTACATTCGAGTCTTTTGTATCAGATGCATTAAAGTGTGAGTCGCGTTATGTGTATATAATGCAACAAACGTACAAATATGTTTTTACTTCGGATATACAACAAAACCAAAATACATAATACTTATTTCAAAAAGAGATTAATCAATCACACAATTTTACAATCGACATTTGTACCAGGTGTATTAAAGTGTAAGTCTTGTTATGTGTATATAATGCAATAAACGTACAAATATGTTTTTATTTAAGATATACAACAAAACGAATATACATTATTTTCAATAAGAGATCCCTTAATCACACAAATTTACATTTAACATTTGTACCAGACGTATAAAAGGTTAAGTTGCGTTATGTGTACGAAATGTGATAAATGTATATACACGTTAATTTTTACTTAATTTATATAAAAATGACATTCTGATATGGCCTGCGTTGAAAACCAAATGACTCGGTCATTTCTAACGCTTTAAAATATATATTTATTAAATTAAAATCGTAAAAATATCCTCAAAGTCGCTGTCAATCTCCATTAAGTCTTCCGAAGACTCAGATGTGGAATCGATCATGTCACTCGACAGCTCCATATCGGAACCGAAATGAGAATCGTTTGTGACGAGCGACGGAATAGGCTTCCCGTATTGCGACGCGTTCGATTCGACATCGGCCAAATCCTCGGAAGAATAGGACGAATCGCTAGAAAAATCGTGGGGTATTTTAAAACTATTCGGCGTCGCAGGAACAGCTCCGCTGTTCGTAATGTCGCGAAACGCGGTAATATTAGATGCGTTAACGAGTGTTGTTGGCATCGCGCCGGGTGGTTTACTGGCGTTGTTGATCGAAGGGGTCTTAACTCTCTTCCGAAAGGTGACATATTTAAAATCGTTTGGGTTTTTGAAGGGATTCGCTGTTGTGGTACATGGAACGATCGGAATCACGGGATCGTTTGATTTATTTGCGCGGGGAGTTGACATAACCTTTGAAACAGTCGAAGGTTTGAGTTTCATTTGTTTATTCTCTGCTTTTGCAGTCATAACACTCATCACTGCATTAGTTTCAGCACTTTTATATACTTTAACAGCTTCGGTTTTAGCATATTTCAGTTCTTTCATAGCTTTGGTTTTTGTATTTCGTACTCTTACATCATTGGTTTTAGCATTAGAATCCTTAGATTCAATCACATCTTTGGTTTTAGCGTTCTTTGGTTCTTTCATAGCTTTGGTATTTACTCTCTTCAGTTCTTTTACAATTTTGGCTTTAGCGACCTTCGGATCTTTTAAAGATCTCGTTTTAATTTTAGTGTTCTTTGGCTCACTTACGACTTTGGATCCCTTTGGTTCTTTCACAGCTTCGATTTTTACATTGTTTGGCTTACTAATATTTTTGGATCCTTTCGGATCCCCCACAGCTTTAATTTTTGCATTCTTTGCTTCTTTTGCAGCTTTAATTATTGTTTTAGGTGGTTCTCTATCAGCTTCGGTTTCTGTATTTCTTAACTTTTTCACCACTTTGGTTTTTGCGTTTTTTGTTTTCGAATTCCTCGCAAGGTTCAAAGACGCAAGCCTAGAACCCCTTGCAGTGTTCCGAGGTTCGGTTTTCTCGCTGTCTGGTATCTCCAAAAGAGTTAATTTCTTAAGATTTTCAGAATCGCTCGGTCTTTCCGAAGGCCGGGAATCAGGGTGATACCGAATCATCCAAAGAGTACCGGCGTGATTTTGATTCTCAGACGATTCCTCCAAGCAAGCGTGCTTACGCTTCTCGGGAAGAGAATTGGATTTACACGACTTCAGAGCGTTCGAAGGCTTCAACGGAGACTTTTCATCCTCTGCTTCGGAGTCTTCATCAGAAGAAGGGACTAATATATCGAAAGAATCGTATACTGCGGGTTTTTTGGTCGAGCGGTCCAAATTTTTAGATTTAATCGGCCTTGTTGACACGGGAAAGATCCCGCAGTTCTTGAAGCGGCGTACCAAGCACGTTTTGTTGGTGGTCGAAGCGAAAAACTCTATAAATAGTGTCTCCAGCGCGTTAGGGAAATCTTCCACTTCGAATCTAGTCTTGTTGCAGGATACTTTCTTTACAAGCATGGTCCAATATTTATCTAGATCTTTGCTCCTCTTTGCCAACGGTTGGTAGTTGTCTCTGTACCTGTTTGGGATCCCCACGAAAGATATGTTCTGCTCCTTAGCGAGCTGCAGCATATCGAAGCTGATCAATTGCGGAAAGTCCAGTGTGAACAACACCTTCTTCTTCTCGCTGGACACGTTGGGAATGAATATATTCTTAAACCATTCAGAAAGATCTTCGATAAAGTGCTTGATGCTGCTACCGAATACTACGTGCTTGGTAGATTCCAGGGCGCGCCCCTCGGAGAACACTGCGTAGAGCGGCAGACAGACGCCCAGGGCGGACGTGCAGACGATGATAGAAACACTGTTTTCGCTTATCTTCTTGGGGTGGAGTAGATTTTTCGACGTGACCAATCGTTCGGCACCCACATTCGTTTTGAGGTGGAACTCTTCCAGGCTGAATATCCGATCTGCCGGCACGTGGGACATCTGGTCTTGGATCAGGTGGCGAGCTTCGATATTCTGCAAGGGTCGGCGGGAGACGGACTGCTGAAGCGGACGATTGCTGAACGAATACTGATCGTTTTCGCCTTGGACCGACTGCGGAACATTTTCCTTTTGATTCGATCGCTGATCGTCAATCTCTCGACGTGACTGCTGAGAATCTATCTTTCGAATCGATTCACCAACATTTTCTTTTTGAATCGCTTGTTCGATATTTTTCTCTTCCTGGATCGATTGATTGATATCTATTTCTTCTTGGATCGACCGTTGATGATCAATATCTTCACGTGTTTGTTGAAAATCTATCCCTTGAATCGATTTTCTAGCAGTTTCTTCTCGAGTCGATTGTTTGATATTTATCTCTTCTTGATTCGATCGCTGGCCATCGATATTTTCACGTGTTTGTTGATCTATACCTTGAATCGATTGACGAGCTACTGGATTATCCGATTTCTTAGGGTCTTCGATTGATTCTTGTTGGTTTTGGTTCGCAAGAGCGCAAGAGTTTTCACTGCTCGTGCAGAGCTGGGTTTCCACCTCCCCAATCGACTGCCTGGCCGTTTCTTTCCGGAGCGATTGCTTAGCACCTTGGATCGACTGCTGGGAATTTTCGCTGCGGAACAACTTTCGCAAGGTCATTTCGACCAACAGATACTGCGAGTCCTCGTCCAGGGTCGACTGGGCATCCGAATCCCGAGAACTGTGAACGTTCTCATCACGGATCGGTAATTTTGCTTCTATGTTGACGGGTAACATTTGTGTTGCATTAGTTTCGTTCAAATTTTCTTCGCGTATCGATCGTTCAACGAGTCTGCTCTCGCATGAGCTTTGAGAATCGCCATTTAGAAATGTTTCGCCCTCTGATCCGTGGAGCGTTCTCTGTATATTCTCAAAGAACTGCTGAACTTCTTCGTACAAGAGCGATTGTTGAGTTTCGTCGTCATTATCCTGTTGCGATTTTTCAGTCGATGGCTGCGTGATACCGGTATTATCCTTCAAGTTTTGAGAGTTTGGGTCACGTAGACACGATTGTCCTTCCAGAAGCGATTGTTGAGAATCGTCACAAATGATTGACGGTTTAGAATGCTGCATCAATCTTTGGACATCTTTGAATTGAAGCGACCCTTGCGAATTTTCGACGGGCAAGGATGGCGCATTGTTGCTACTCATTAGTCTTTCCACATCTTTGAACTGAAGCGATCGCTCCGAGTTACTGGGCGAATACGAAGAGTACCGCGAATACGGCGAGTACGGCGAGTTTTCATTCCTGGTCAATCTTTGGACATCTTTATACTGAAGCGTACGATCCGAATTATTGGACGAATTTTGCGAATGGGACGAGTACGAAGATCCAGGAGAACTATCGCCTCCCACTAGCTTCTGAACATCATTGTACTGAAGTGTACGTTCAGAATCTTTATCGCTGGGCGAATACGAGGAGTACGACGAATATGGAGAATACGGCGAAATATCGCCCCGGTGCAATATTTTAATATCTGTATACTGAAGCGTACGTTCGGGATCTTTATCGCTGGGCGAATACGAAGAGTACGACGAATATGGAGAGTACGGCGATATATCGTCCCGGCACAATTGTTTAACATCTTTGTACTGAAGAGATTGTTCGGAATCTTTATCGCTGGGAGAATACGAAGAGTACGACGAATATGGAGAGTACGGCGAAGCTTCGCTCTGGCTCAATTTTTTAACATCTGTGTACTGAAGCGTACGTTCGGAATCTTTATCGTTAGACGAATACGAAGAGTACGACGAATGTGGAGAGTACGATGAAATGTCGTCCAAGTACAATTTTTTAACAACTTTATACTCGAGCGTACTGTCTGTATCCTGCTCGCTTGACGAACACGGCGTCGTATCGTCCTGACACAATCTCTTCACGTCTTCGTACAGAAGCGTGCTTGAGCTCTGCGAATATGGGGAGTACGGCGAATATGACGAGTTGGCGTATCGCGTGAATTTTTTAACACCTTCGTTCGATCGATTTTCCCTGGGCGAGCGCCGCGGATATGACGAGTATGGCGATCGTGGCGAGTATGACGAACGTGGCGAAGACGGTGAACGCGGTGACTTATCGTTCCGACACAATTTTGAAAATATTTTAAACTGCAGAGGGGTTTTGAAAACATTTTCGTTAGACGTACATGGCAAATTGTCGTCTTTTATCAATCCTAGATCGACTTTGTCTCTGGGCGGATCTTGAGAAACGTTATTTTCGTCGGACGAATATGAAAAATTCTGGATCAACTGTTGGATATTGTTATAATTTGGAGAGGTGCGAATCCGGCTCACAGCAGCCGTGTCTGCATTCGAATGTTGACTGTTCTCAATAAGTGATTCTTGAATCAATTGCTGACCAATCTCAACGACCGCTTGATTTGTTTGCTGACCGTGTTGCGTTATTTGGCCTCCGTTGTCAATAGGCGATGCTTGAACTAATTGTTGATCATTCTCAACAAGTGATGCTTGAATTAATTGTTGGTCACTCTCATTAAGCGATGCCAGAAACAACAGTTGATCATTATCGTTCAATGATGCTTGAATTAATTGTTGATCATTCTCATTGAGTGATGCTTGAATCAATCGTTGATCGTTATCGTTCAATGATGCTTGAATTAATTGTTGATCACTCTCATTTAGCGATGCTTCAATTAATTGTTGATCATTCTCATTCAGTGATGCTAGAAACAATTGTTCGTCATTCTCAATCAGTGACGCTTGAACTAATTGCTGATCATTCTCAAAATGTGAACCTTGAATCATTTGTTGACCATCGTCAACAAGTGATTGTTGAACATTCTCGATGAGCAATTGTTGAGAACTGTCGTCGCTGGTCGAAAACTGAAAGTCTTGGATGAACCGTTGAATCTCTGATTGGTGGACGGTAATCTCGTCGGGCGAATTTCGCGAGTTTTCAACTTGCAACAACTGTTGAACATTTTCGTTTAGTGCAATTGGAGAACTACTTTCGCCTGATGAAAACGAAAAGTTTTCAAGTAACTGTTTCACATTATTGTATTGTTGGAGTGGTCTCGAATTATATTCGAGGGAAGAATCGAGCAAAATCTCACCAGGATTCAGTGAGTGAACATTTTCGTCTGGTACAGTTTGTTGATCATTTTCATCGCGAACAAACTGTTGAGATTGTTGCGATTCTTCCCTTCGAACCGCCAGTTGAACATTCTCGCTCTGCAGTTCCAAATTTATTTCACGTAAAAATCGGTGAACAATTTCACTTCGAGCGGATCGTTGAGAATTTTCGTCTTGACCCAGATGTTGCACATTTTCGTTGTGCAATTCAAAATTTATATTATCTATGAACTGTTGCACATCCTCGTACTGGGTAGAGTGTTCTGAACTGTTCAATCGAGACATTTGTTGAACATTTTCGTTTTGAAGCGATTGTTGAGAATCTTCAGAGCGCAAGACCAGTTGAACATTCTCGCTTCGAAGTTCATTATTCATATTCCGCATAAACTGTTGAATAGCTTCATACCGAGGAGAACGTTGAAGACGTTGAAGCGATTGTTGAGAATCTTCAGAGCGCAAGACCAGTTGAACATTCTCGCTTCGAAGTTCATTATTCATATTCCGCATAAACTGTTGAATAGCTTCATACCGAGGAGAACGTTGAAGACGTTGAAGCGATTGTTGAGAATCTTCAGAGCGCAAGACCAGTTGAACATTCTCGCTTTGAAGTTCATTATTCATATTCCGCATAAACTGTTGAATAGCTTCATACCGAGGAGAACGATGAAGACTTTGAAGCGATTGTTGAGAATCTTCAGAGCGCAAGACCAGTTGAACATTCTCGCTTCGAAGTTCATTATTCATATTCCGCATAAACTGTTGAATAGCTTCATACCGAGGAGAACGTTGAAGACTTTGAAGCGATTGTTGAGAATCTTCAGAGCGCAAGACCAGTTGAACATTCTCGCTTTGAAGTTCATTGTTTATATTCCGCATAAACTGTTGAATAGCTTCATATCGAGGAGAACGTTGAAGACTTTGGAGCGATTGTTGAGAATCTTCAGAGCGCAAGACCAGTTGAACATTCTCGCTTTGAAGTTCATTATTTATATTCCGCATAAACTGCTGAATAGCTTCATATCGAGGAGAACGTTGAAGACGTTGAAGCGATTGTTGAGAATCTTCAGAGCGCAAGACCAGTTGAACATTCTCGCTTTGAAGTTCATTATTTATATTCCGCATAAACTGCTGAATAGCTTCATATCGAGGAGAACGTTGAAGACGTTGAAGCGATTGTTGAGAATCTTCAGAGCGCAAGACCAGTTGAACATTCTCGCTTTGAAGTTCATTATTTATATTCCGCATAAACTGCTGAATAGCTTCATATCGAGGAGAACGTTGAAGACTTGTGACTTGAGGCAAATTTTCATTCTGCGAAGCAAAATTTACATCTTCGATAAACTGTTGAACATTCTCACGTTGAGTCGAATGTTCTGAACTTCTCATCTGTGGCAATTGTTGAACATTCACGTTTTGAAGTATTTAAACTTTCATCTGAATCTGTCGAGCATTTTCAATCGGCAAATTATTATTAATATTTTCCCAATCTTTGATCGTTTTGATATTGAAAATTTTCGCCTTGTAAAAAATCTTGATCATTATCGTTTCGATACGAGCATATTAGAATTTTCCTTGTACCAATTGTTGACATTTTCCTTGAATTTCACAATTCAAATTTTGAATAAACTGTTGGACATTGTATTCAGGAGAGTTTTGAAGCTCTTGTATCAATTGTATCAATTGTTGATCATTTACGTTTTGGAGCGTTTGCGAAATAACATGTTGAATTAATTGTTGATCAGTTTCGTTTTGAAGCTCTTGTTGAGAATGCACACCTTGTATCAATTGTTGATCATTTACGTTTTGGAGCGTTTGCGAAATAACATGTTGAATTAATTGTTGATCAGTTTCGTTTTGAAGCTCTTGTTGAGAATGCACACCTTGTATCAATTGTTGATCATTTACGTTTTGGAGCGTTTGCGAAATAACATGTTGAATTAATTGTTGATCAGTTTCGTTTTGAAGCTCTTGTTGAGAATGCACACCTTGTATCAATTGTTGATCATTTACGTTTTGAAGCGTTTGCGAAATAACATGTTGAATTAATTGTTGATCAGTTTCGTTTTGAAGCTCTTGTTGAGAATTCACACCTTGTATCAACTGTTGATCATTTACGTTTTGAAGATTTTGAGAAAGCACTTCTTGAATTAATTGTTGATCAGTTTCGTTTTGAAGCTCTTCATAAGAATTTACAGCCTGTATCAACTGTTGATCATTTTCGTCTAGCGCTTGTTCAACGTTCGAGAGTTCAATATTTCCATTTTGAATAAATTGTTGCACTTCGTGGTATTCGGGAAAATGTTCAGATCCTCTATATTGAACATCTTCGTTAAGAGGAGTTTGTTGAGAATTGTCATATTGCATAAATTGTTGATCACTTTCGTTTTGCAGTTCAGAACTAGTATTTTCTAAAAATTGAATATCTTCGTAATGAGGTGAATGTTCAGAACTTTGGATAGATGATGGAATATCTACATCTTGAGACGCCTGCTGGGAGTATCCATCGACGAGTAACCGTAGAAAAGTATCATTTTCGAGCTTCTGTTGATCGCCTTCGCCGACAATCAGACTGCTTAAGACGGTGTTCGCAAATTGATTCGAATGTTCGTCTCCGACAACGAGTATCAGATACCGCGAGGAATCGCCCTGGTTCGATTGCTGGCCGTCCAAATCAGGGATAGACCATCGAACCATCTGCCGGAGGAGTTGTTGAAGATTTTCGTCGTTCGCCGGCTGTTGAACAACGCCGTCGGCGATTGATTGTCGGGTGACGTCGTCGTTGATCAACTGGAGCACGTCGACGTTCTCGAATGACTCTTCGTCGTGTACGGATACGCGGTCTTCCGGCGTCTGTTGCGCGTTTTCGTCGTGGAAAAGCTGTCGGAAATTGAACACTTTGAGAGTTGGATTATTTTCGCGGAGCGGGGATTGTCGCGCGTCTACCGAGCGCGGTGATCGCAGAGAGTTTTCGTTTATGACGAAATGCGAGAGCGACCGGGCGTACACGTAGTTTGGCGAACGATTAGAGTTTTTGTAGTACAAGTGGGCGATGTCGAAGCCGTCTGGCGATCGCTGAAAGTTGATCCTGTACGGCGACTGTTGCGCATTTTCGTCGTGGAAGAATTGAGGGACAATCAGATTAGATATTGAACCGTGGAGATCTTGGACATCTACCCCGTGTTGCTGGGCATTTTCGTCGTGAAACAATTGAGTGATATTTGTGTCCTCGCTCGATTGGCGACAGCTCCCTGAAACCGACCTCTGACCGTCCGTATCGCTTGGCGAATGATGGCCATCGCTCGAAAACAGTTGGTTATCGTCTACCGCCTTCGGTGAATGTCCAGAGGATTCATCAGCCACTTGCACATCGGGATTTGTCGGGGCACATCGTATATTATAATTTAGCGTTTGCTGAGAACTTTGGTCAACTGTTTGGTCAATTGCTTGATCGGACACGATTTTAATATTTTTTTCTAGCGATTTTTCGTCAGCAATCGGCTCTTCCGAATTTTCTACAGCTTTTCGATAATCGGGGTCTGTTAATAGAGCGCGTATGTACTCGAAAGTCTGTTGGGAGCCCTCGGCAATAGCAACAACTTGATCATTTTTAGTTGATTGAGTTTCCGGTGATTCTTGAGAGGTTTCATCGTCAATCAATATAACATCGTCGACATTTTCGATCGATTGTTGAATATTATCTGTGGTTCTTTTTCGGGCAATCGATTTATTCGATTTTTCGAGCATTTGTCTATTGGGGTTCGTTAGCAGATTGCGTATATAATCGAGTGTCTGTTGAGAGCTATCGCTCAACAATATGGGAGAATCTTCATTTTCACACGGTTGTCGGTCAGTATGTGGAATCATGACGTCCGGTGATGGTTGAGAGCTTTCGTCAACAATCAATATTGGTTCATCATCATCAATCCGTCGTCGAACATTAATATCGGTCGATTTACGAAGATCTAGCGCTTCTGGTGATTCTTGAGAGTTATCATCGATAATCCATACGGGATCATCCGCATTAATAATCGTTTTTTGATAATCTATAGCTTCGGGTGAATGTTGAGAGTTTTCGTCGATGATCAACATTATTTCAACGATGTTTTCAATCGGTTTTCTCCCACTGTTCGTGGTCAATCGTCGAGTACGTATGGCTTCGGGTGTTTGCTGATAGTTTTCGTCGGCAATCACAATGGGTTCGTCCGCGACTTCTGACGTTCGTCTGCCTTTGTTTCGAATCGATTTTTGTGCGTCTATGGCTTCGGGTGATTGTTGAGAATTTCTACCAGCGGTGTACCGCGATTTTGATCGTTTTTGATGATGATCTCCAACTTTTCGAGGGTTCTCATTCCAATTTGCTTGTTGAAAGTCATCGTCTGGGATTATTATTACATCATCTTCGTTTTCAAGAGGTCGAGAATCTTTATTTTGAATTGTTGGTTGAACGTTAATGGTTTCATGAGCATCGGTTGAGTTGTCGTCGACAATCAAAATCGTGTCACTGTCGTCTTTGATCCATTTTCGATTATCCGGTCGTGATCGTTGAAGACCTACGTCTTCCGAAGATTTTCGAATCGTTTCGCTTATTACTAACTGTGAAAATCTGTCAACCAGCTGGCGATCGGCTTCTTGAAATGATTGCTGACCATCTACCGCTTGAAGAGGATGATTTCTACTTTCGTGTTGTAACAAATGACGAACACCAACAACATCGAACGGTTTTCGAGAGGTTTTGTAATCCAACCACGACGGTTCATGTCCATTTTGAGTAGATTTGCCTGCAATTGCTTCAACGTTGGAAATCATCATCGGGTTGTCTACCACTTTAAGAGTCGCAGATCTTTCATCTTGAATTGACATTGAATCACCTACCACGTCTATTGTTTGCGAGCATTCATCAGAGACCAAAGCTGAATCACCAACAACACTAATCGTTTTTGAATTTTCGTCAAAATTCAACATCAATTTATCTACCGCATTAATAATTTTAGAGTTTCCGTTAGAAATCGATACCGAATCACCTACAACGTCAAGAGTTTGAGAGCTTTCATCAGAAATCAACCCTGCATCGCCTGCCACACTAATTGTTTTGGAATTTTCGTCAAAATTCAACATTGGTTCATCTATCACTTCAAGAGTTTTAGAGCTTTGGGTAGAAATGGACATTGAATCACCCATAAGATCTATGGATTGAGAGCATCCATCAGAAATCAGCGCTGCATCTTCTACACAACTGATAGTTTTCGAATTTTCGTCAATATTCAATATCGGATTATCTACCGCAGCAAGAGTTTGAGAGCTTCCACTAGATATCGACATTGAATCGCCTAACAGATCAATCGAGTGAGAATTTTCATCTGAAATCAACCCTGCATCGCCCGCAACACTAATAGTTTTGGAATTTTCGTCAAGATTTAACATTGGTTCATCTATCACTTCAAGAGTTTTAGAGCTTTGGGTAGAAATGGACATTGAATCACCCATTAGATCTATGGATTGAGAGCATCCATCAGAAATCAGAGCTGCATCTTCTACACAACTGATAGTTTTCGAATTTTCGTCAAGATTTAACATTGGTTCATCTATCACTTCAAGAGTTTTAGAACTTTGGGTAGAAATGGACATTGAATCACCCATTAGATCTATGGATTGAGAGCATCCATCAGAAATCAGAGCTGCATCTTCTACACAACTGATAGTTTTCGAATTTTCGTCAAGATTTAACATTGGTTCATCTATCACTTCAAGAGTTTTAGAACTTTGGGTAGAAATGGACATTGAATCACCCATTAGATCTATGGATTGAGAGCATCCATCAGAAATCAACGCTGCATCTTCTACAACACTGATAGTTTTCGAATTTTCGTCAGAATTCAACACATGAGCATCTACCGATGGAAGAGTTTTGGAGCTTTGGTTAGAAATCGACATTGAATCACCTAAGAGATCGATAGATTCAGAATTTCCATCAGAAACCAGCGCTGCATCACCTACAACGCTGATTGTTTTAGAATTTTCATCGGGAATAAATATCGGATCATCTACCCCTTCAAGAGTTTTAGAGCTTTCATCAGAAATCAATACACAATCACCAATCACACTGATGATTTTGGAGTTTTTATCGAATATCAATGTTGGTTCGTCTACCTGTTTGAGAGCTTCAGATCTTTCGCTAGAAATCAGCACTGAATCACCTGCAAAGGTAATTGCTTTTGAACTGTCGTCGGAAATCAAAATAGGATCATCTACCACTTCAAGAATTTCAGAACTTTGATCAGAAATCAACCCTGTATCACTAATCGTTATGATTTGGTCATCGGGAATAAATTTCCGATAGTCTAGCATTTCGAGAGTTTTAGAAATGTTCATGGCTGAATCACCTGCAATAAAAAGAGTTTTTGAACTCTCATCAGAAATTAATATCGGATCATTCGCCAAAACAGCCGTTTGAGAGCGTTCACCAGAAATCAACGCCGAATCGCCCAACACACTTTTGTCCGGAATAAATGTCAAATAGTCTACCGTTTTGAGAATTTGTACATTATTATCTAGCGTCGCTTTTTGAGAGTCGATGACTTGGGTTGATTTTCCCGATGCGTCATCGACGATAGTTGATGATGTTTCATCTTTTGACGAATTACTGCCTTTTGATTGAGAGTCTTGAAACATTTCGTCTAAAAACAATTGACAATCGGCCACTTTATCCGATGGTCTATGGGCGTCTACCGTTTGAAGAGGATTTGACGAATTACTGCCTTTTGATTGAGAGTCTTGAAACATTTCGTCTAAAAACAATTGACAATCGGCCACTTTATCCGATGGTCTATGGGCGTCTACCGTTTGAAGAGGATTTGATGAATTATTACCTTTTGATTGAAGATCTTGAAACAAAACATCGGCTACCTGATCTTGAAGTTGAAAAGACTTCCGCCCTGATAAGAGCTTCGAAATTTCATCACGAAACGATTGCTTAAGCTGCGTCTTTTGAACGGAGTCTTCTAGATCACGTAGAAGCTGTGACGTATTATTGGATTCTTCGATCGTCCGGATTTGATCTTCTCCCTGGATCTGATGCTGAGTATTCGCCTCCTGGAGCGGCCTGCGCGAATCGTCGAACAACCGTCGCAGATTCGCCTCCAGCTTCGAGTATTTCGCATCCTCGTCAAGATCAAACTGATCGTTTTTAGAGAGTTTCGAACCGCTGTCGCAACGGGACGAAGATTGAGATTCGTCGCTGTGGAACATCCGTTCGAAATCACTCTCGAAAATAATCTTTTGTTGAGAATCTTCTTTGACGATACCAAGATCATCGTTACGATCAAATATTTGATTTGTATCTTGTGCGATTTGAGAGTTTTCGTCTTGTGATTGATCGTTTTCGTCGCGAAGTGACTGCTTCAACAGTTTCATATAGTTTCCCAAGATATTCTTTTCTTTTTGGCGTTTCATAGCTCTTAAATTATATCGGCGAACGAAGCCCATGGCCCAGTCCTTTCCGAAGGTTTGTAGATAATTGTATCTCCTGTCGATACTGAGGAGTTTGAGAGCGAAGTGTTGCATGTCTTTGAGAGTGAAGGTGTACCCGCACGTGTACAGAGCGCTGACGTGGTTAGCCAGCTCCGTTTCCTCTTCTTCAGTGAGTCCGTTGGGGCGTCCGAACTTCTTCTCGTGCTTCTGATGCAGCCTGTTGTAAATAGTACCCTTGGCTATCTTGAACCTCTCCACCGCCTGTGTGATGCTTATCCTCCGATCTCGTATCATCTCCAGGGCTAGGCGAAGGGTATCAGGGTCGGCACTGTTGTAACGGCGTTTGCCCTTTTTAAAACCCTTTTTCTTTGTCTTTTTCGCAGAATTTCCGCTGAAAACCAAAGAACACCTTAAGAGTTTCCGAACCAAATGGAACCACGAGTAAAACGTGTTTTCGACACACACTAAAAACAAAATAAAAAATAAAAACACAAAAAAAACAAAATATTCTCGTATAATCAATACGAATGAAAACGAAAGATGCAATGAAAGTGAATATAATGAATCAACTGGAAGCGATATATTCTCTAGTATGACTATGCAACGATAATCTTAACCCGAAACTCCGACAAAGAACTAGTTAAATGTTATATATGATCTGTTCTACTATATGGCTGGGAAACTTGGAGGCGTTTGAGATGTGGATATACCGCAGAATGCTCCGTATACCGTGGACCGATAGGGTCAGTAATGTAGACGTACTACAGAGAGCCAGAGCCAATAGAGAGCTATTGTCCGGTGTGAAGGTTAGAAAGGTCTCATACGAGTATTTGGGTCATTTACTAAGGGGAGAAAATTACTATCTAATTCGGCTGATAATCATAGGCAAAATATAGGGTTTTTCATTAAGAGCGCTCGAACTTTGAATTGAAATAAAACAACATGTCTAAGTGATATTGCCACAATTTTTATATAATTTTAAAGGACAATCAATGACATAATGTGTGGAATAAAATATAACAATATAATAGTCAAATGGCCCCCGTGGCTACGCTGCAGGTGGTGAATCCTGGTGGTCAAATAGTTTTTCAATAGGAACGCTCGAACTTTGACAGCGTATAGCGGCAATTTTTGTAAAGCGATAGCCGTAAAATTTTACAATAATACTTATTTATTCCTGGCATTTCACCATGGAACGCTACACGCTTCAACAACGCGTTGAAATTGTTAAAATTTATTATCATAATCAGTGCTCTGTTCGCCGATTCATGAATGTAGAGGCTTCTCGAGAGGTATGTCAGGACACATCTCACGACATATATCTCACGAGAAACCTCTTCATTCATACATCGCAATATAACTAACGTAATGTTAACGTTATGTCTAACGTAACTCTGACTCGTCACATAGCCGACATTCAATATTTGATTTATTTGATTGTGCCACGTTTTTCCCGGTCTTCCTCTAATTCTGGTTCCATTTACATCGTTAACATATATTTTTTACCATTCTTTCTTCATTCATTCTTTCCATATGTCCAAACCATCTTAATGATCCTTTCATTATTTTGTTCATAGCACCATCATTCGCACCGAATTCACTTCTTATATTTTCATTCGACACTCTATCATACACAGAGTATCCATAACTATATATAGAGTATTCTATATATAATGCCTTATTAAGACGAAACACATCATTCCCATAGAATATAATAAAACTAGTATAAAACAGACGTTTTCATTCGTATTAATTATTTAATATGGAGTTTTACATCATTATTCAAGACACAATTAAGCGCACAAACATCTAAAATAAAATATAAGCATATACTCGTAAAATACACAATGGGGTTTTTACACCAACCCTATAAGTGAAGCATGAAACTATACAACAACAAAAATACACTGTTTTGGCCGAAACACTACGATACTCAAGCAATATTACATATTTTAAATTTAAAACACTGTTTTTTTACGTATCACAATTTTATTTATATAGGATGTTTTTTTTAGAGGTTTGGATTTTAAACTGGCAACATTGTTTCTACAGACTGTCAAGTTGACAGTTGATTTGTACGTTTTGCCACTTCACCATGAATAGACAGACGTCAGAACAGCGCTTGCCAATTGTGCAAATTTATTTTGAAAATCATGGATCGGTTCGCCAAACTTATCGTGCACTACGTCCATTTTACGGTCGGCACAATTGTCCATCCGAGCATGTTATTCGGAAGACCATGGATCGTTTTCGCACCACGTACACTCTAGTGGATAATACGCATCCACAAAGACGACAATTGTCGAAAATTGGACTTCACGATTGCGCTTCATTCGAGCTAGCCGTGGCGCTCATATGCCCGAAATCATATTTAAACAATAATGGCATAACATTATCTATTAAATAAAGCCAATATCATAGACATTTACATTATTTTAATGTGTTTTTTTTTTTCATTTTGAATTTTAAAAAAACTCTTAAAAAACACCCTATATATTTTACTGTTGCGACAGCTTTTTCGCCAGCAACAACATCAACTCAGGCATCAGGTCGAGGCAGACCGAGGAAAACATGGCATGACCAAATTAATCAAATTTTAAATGTTGGTCATGTTAGAAGTCGGAAGAATTGAGGTGCGTGTATGACTCGCGGTATGAACACGGAGGAATCTAGAGAGGCGTGCCAGGATAGAGTAGTATGGCGGTCCATTCTCTCTGCCTACCCCTAAGGGGAAACGGCGTAATGGTTTATTATTATTTACAATTCTTTATTCATTAATCATTTTCATGTGTCCAAACCATCTTAATATCCCTATCATTATTTTGTTCATGACACCATCATTCGCACCGCATTCACTTCTTATATTTTCATTCGACACTCTATCATACACAAATTTTCTAAGCATTCGTCTAAAAAATCTCATTTCTACTGCACTAATTCTACTATCATCCTGTTTTACCAGTTCCATGCTTCACTTCCATACATAAGGGTCGATACAAGAACACCATAGTGGTTAGTTAATTGAGAATGACATGTTTCGCCTTATAAACATATAACATTTGATAATGCCTTAAAAGCGAAACATGTCATTCCGATAAACTATTATAAATCTTGTATAAAACTGACCTGATGTATTTAAGTGAAGCATGGAACTGGCAGAAGAAGGATGAGATAATTTCAAAAAATGATATAATGTAGGAATGTAGAGCGGAAGAAGGTATTATGAACAAAATTATGAAAGGATCGCTGCGTTGGTTCGGACATATGGAGCGCATGGTTGAAGAAAGAATGGTTAAGAAAAACTAACTAACTAACCATCACGCCGTCTCCCCGAAGGGGTAGGCAGAAAGAATGGACTGCCACACCTTTCTTTCCTGACATATTTCTCTCGCTTCCTCAACATTCATACATCGTGTCATGCACGCGCGTCGATTTCTGACTCCTCACATGGCCGACATTCAATATTTGATTTATTTGATCGTGCCACGTTTTCCTCGGTCTTCCTCTATTTCTGGTTCCATTTACATCATTAACATATAATTTTTTTACCATTCTTTCTTCATTCATTCTTTCCATATGTCCAAACCATCTTAATGATCCTTTCATTATTTTGTTCATGACACCATCATTCGCACCGCATTCACTTCTTATATTTTCATTCGACACTCTATCATACACAGAATATCCACACATTCGTCTAAGAGATCTCATTTCTACTGCATTTATTCTACTTTCATCCTTCCTTTGCCAGTTCAATGCTTCGCTTCCATACATAAGGGTCGGTAGAAGAACACCATTGTGCACTGCCATTCTAGCTTAAGAAAGTATACGTTAACTATGTGAATGGAGTATGAAGTGACGAAAAATTGAAATGATCGATTTAATTAAATTTTAAAGGTCAGTCATGTTAGAAGTCAGAAGAATCGACGTGCGTGTATGACTCGCTGTATGAATGTGGAGGAAGCTAGAGAGGTGTGTCAGGGTAGAGTAGTATGGCGGTCCATTCTCTCTGCCTACTGTTGTTGTTGTTTTAGACATTTTACAAGAGATGGAAGAATGGAGAAAGATATCGGAAGAAGGGTTGGATTATAGTTTCTCACGATAAAATAAATCAAATATTGAAGTTTTAATTGTATCTCAATAGAGACGAAGACCTAAACTGGAAACTGAACATGGATGATCAAGGTGTTTACAGGACTTATGACCTGTCATTGGTTGGGTTAAGCGCACGCTTTATGTAATTACAACATTCCCCATTCCACCTTTGTTATTTGTGATCATGCATGACAAATTTTTGGAAGATGTATATATACTTCAAAATCCATATTTATCTTCACGTGTCAGTTTCAGTCAGCCATCTATGTAGATTTGGTTGCACTTGTGAATTTTTTCAAGAATTAACCTATACAACCGACCCACTAACGCCATCTATGGAGAATGATTTTCGGCATTTAGCAAACTACCTTATTAACACAATGTGAAGGCTGTTGACCAACATATTGTTAGAAGCCGCTAGGAGTATTATTCCATTCTATATGCCAAAGAATTTTGACCAGAATATTTGAAGACCAAATATTTGTGAATGTATACTTATACCTGTATACAAATCCTGGATTTACACCAAAAGACACACAAATATTGAAGGTCGGCCACGTGAGGAGTCAGAGAAATGGATGCTTGTGCTCGACACGATGTATGAATGTTGAGGAAGAGAGAAAAATGTGTCAGGAAAGAAAAGTGTGGCAATTCATTCTTTCTGCATACCCCTTCGGGGAGACGGCGTTAGTTAGTTGGTTAGTAATAAATTTTGACGGCAGAAAGACATGTTTGTTCCAATATCAACACTAATTTGCTAGAAATAAAGGAATTTGCACGCATATTAGCCGGGACACTAGATATTTGGAATAATTAAATAAATACTTATAAACTCCGCCAGAGAATGATCAAATGCTATGTGTGGTCTGTTTTATTGTACGGACGTGAAACGTGGACCTTGAAAGTCAACTCAATGAACAGACTGGAAGCATTTGAAATGTGGCTCCATGACAGACATGGTTACCAATACCGAAGTCCTGAGGCGAGCTAGAGTTGACAGGGAACTGTTATCAACTATCAAGGTTCGAAAGATCTCACATCTGGGTCATATACTGCGTGGGGAAAAGTACCACCTTCTCCAACTGATATTGGAGGGGAAAATTGAGGGACGCCGAGAGCCCGGAAGCAGACAAATGTCCTGGCTGCGAAACGTGAGGGAGTGGACCGGCATCCGAAGTGTGGAGGAGCTGTTCCGAGCGGCGCAGGACGGGGACAGGTTCGCCGAGGTGATCGCCAACGTTGGGGGGACCCGACAGGGCACTTGAAGAAGGAGAAAAAATAAAGAATCTAATATTGTTAAATATTTGTAATATTTCAGTATAATTATGAATATTTGTAATTTCCTTAATTGTTTTTCCAATAAAAATCAATAAACAACATAAAAAAATTTATGTACTAATTTTGTGATTATTAAAATTTAAGCTGACTAACTAACTAACCATCACGCCGTCTCCCCGAAGGGGTAGGCAGAAAGAATGGACTGCCACACTTTTCTTTCCTGACATATTTCTCTCGCTTCCTCAACATTCATACATCGTGTCATGCACGCGCGTCGATTTCTCTGACTCCTCACATGGCCGACATTCAATATTTGATTTATTTGATCGTGCCACGTTTTCCTCGGTCTTCCGATTCTATTTCTGGTATCATTTACATCATTAACATATAATTTTTTTACCATTCTTTCTTCATTCATTCTTTCCATATGTCCAAACCATCTTAATGATCCTTTCATTATTTTGTTCATGACACCATCATTCGCACCGCATTCACTTCTTATATTTTCATTCGACACTCTATCATACACAGAGTATCCACACATTCTTCTAAGAGATCTCATTTCAACTGCATTTATTATACTTTCATCCTTCTTTTGCCATTTCCATGCTTCGCTTCCATACATAAGGGTCGGTAGAAGAACACCATTGTGCACTGCCATTCTAGCTTTTTTTTATAGGTTTTTGTTTGCGATGACAACTTTAAGTGCACCATTCACTTTGTTGCCTGCCCCAACCCTTCTTTCAATATCCCTCTCCACTCGCCCATCTCTTTCATTAAATTTTTAGTATGTTTAAGCTGACAGAATTCTTATTTAAAAGAAATCATATTTGTTTATTAAAATGTTTGAATATACATATTTTTTAACATTTTCAATTCATAAAACATAAAATTAAAGCAGCGACTAGCTTTTTGTAAACTCATTTTTTCAAACTGCTAAATATGTTTATTTTTTAACTAGTACATAAAACGGAGCATTTTATACAGCGCCCTTGAGATGAGTAATTCATAAAAATGGAGTAATATAAATTATACAATTTATTATTATAAAGGAAGAATGGTTAAAAAGATATATACAAGTGGTGTGAATGGAAAAAGAAGTCGAGGAGGGCCAAGGAAGACATGGCGTGACCAAATTAATCAATAACTAAAAGGTGGCCATGTTAGAAGTAGGAAGATGTCACGATGCGTGAATGTAGAAGGGGCGCGAGAGTTATGTCAGGATAGAACAGTGTGGCGATTCATTTTCTCTGACTACCCCTCTGGTGAAACGGCGTGATGGTTAGTTAGTTAGTTATTTAATATGACTAATTAACTAACTAACTAACCATCACGCCGTGTTACCGAAGGAGTAGGCAGAGATGATGGATAGCCACATTGTTCTATCCTGGCATAATTCTTGCGCCTATTCTTCATTCATTCACACATCGTGACAAGCACGCTCGTCGATTGTTCCTACTTCCAACATGGCCGCCTTTCAGTAATTGATTCATTTGGTCATGCAATGTCTTCCTTGGCCTTCCGTAACATCTTTTCCCATTCACACTACTTGTAAATATCTTTTTAACCATTCTTCCATCATCCATTCGTTCCATATGTCCAAACCATCTTAGTGACCCTTTCTTAACTTTATTTATCACGCATGCATTCGCCTTACATTCCTTTCTTACTTCATCATTAGATATTCAATCATACATTGTTTTTCCGCACATTCTTCTTAGTGACCTCATTTCTACTGCATTTATCCTACTTTCATCCTTCTTCTGCCAACTTCAAGCTTCACTTCCATGTACAAGGGTCGGGACTAGAACTCCATTGTGCACTGCCGTCTTTGCTTCAGTCGATATATTTCTATTTGCAGTGATGACTTTGAGTACACCATTTATTTTGTTTCCAGCTCCAACCCTTCTTCCGATATCTTCCTCCATTCTACCATCTCCTGTAAACATGCTTCCCAGATAAACAAATTCGGTAACTTGCTCTAATTTCTCACCGTTCAAACTTATGTCACAATCCGTCATACATTCATCCTTTTCTAATACCATAACTTTCGATTTTGACACGTTCATCACAAGGTCATATTTATTGCATACTTGGTACATTCTTGAAACTAGGACTTGCAGTTCGTCCATGCTGTCAGCGATTAAAACAGTGTCGTCTGCATATAGCAAACAGCTGATGGACATATCATTCATTTTCGCACCAGCATTTATGCCATCTAATTCATAATATATTATTTTTTAAGACAGCTTGAATACAAAAAAAGAGAATATTTTTCAATCGGCCGCCATTTTGTGAAAAATCAAAATAAAAAAAATCGGCTATGCACAAAGATAACTACGTTCATACAGATTATGATAAACTTTGATTTTTCGTTTTTGATAGGTTTTTGTTTGCGATGACAACTTTAAGTGCACCATTCACTTTGTTACCTGCCCCAACCCTTCTTTCAATATCCCTCTCCACTCTCCCATCTCTTGTAAACATACTACCTAAATACACAAACTCAACTACTTGTTCCAAGTTTTCACCATTCACGCTAATGTTGCAGACTGTCGTGGTTTCTTCCTTTTCAAAAATCATTACCTTGGACTTATTAACATTCATCATCAGATCATTTCGCATGCATACCTCATACATACAGTTCACCAGGACTTGTAGTTCATGCTCGTTGTCAGCAAGTAAGACAGCGTCATCCGCATACAAGAGACAGCTTACTGACACTCCGCTCATTTTGGCACCTACATCCAACCCTTTCAGCTCTCTCATACAATTGTCCATATACAGATTAAATAACCACGGGGACATTACGCAACGCTGTTTGACACCTCTATTGATATCAAACCAGGCTGTAAGATCTCCATTTACTCTGACACTAGCAGTGCTTTCCGTGTATAGCGACTTAATGGCCGTGATCAGTTTTGTACTTATTCCATATTCAGACAATATTTTCCACAACTTTTCTCTATTAACGTAATCAAAAGCTAGAATGGCAGTGCACAATGGTGTTCTTCTACCGACCCTTATGTATGGAAGCGAAGCATGGAACTGGCAAAGGAAGGATGAAAGTAGAATAAATGCAGTAGAAATGAGATCTCTTAGACGAATGTGTGGATATTCTGTGTGATAGAGTGTCGAATGAAAATATAAGAAGTGAATGCGGTGCGAATGATGGTGTCATGAACAAAATAATGAAAGGATCATTAAGATGGTTTGGACATATGGAAAGAATGAATGAAGAAAGAATGGTAAAAAAATTATATGTTAATGATGTAAATGGTACCAGAAGTAGAGGAAGACCAAGGAAAACGTGGCACGATCAAATAAATCAAATATTGAATGTCGGCATGTGAGGAGTCAGAGAAATCGACGCGCGTGCATGACACGATGTATGAATGTTGAGGAAGCGAGAGAAATATGTCAGGAAAGAAAGGTGTGGCAGTCCATTCTTTCTGCCTACCCCTTCGGGGAGACGGCGTGATGGTTAGTTTTTTGAATTTTCTTCTTCAGATAATTCCTTTTCGAGAAATCGATGCCACCGTGGGGAGAGAATTTTTTTTAAGACTCAAAAGCAACGCTGATAACTTTGTTAATATTTCATATTTTTCAATAAAAAATTATATAAACTATTTTGAATGTACACTTTATAATTTTTTTTTTAAAATACGATCCATATTTCTTAATTATTTCGGTCAAAAATTTATTAAATAGTCCATTGTTTTGGCATGAAGAAAGAATAGTAAAAAAATTATATGTTAACAAACTAATTAATTAACCATCACGCCGTCTCCCCGAAGGGGTAGGCAGAAAGAATGGACTGCCACACTTTTCTTTCCTGACATATTTCTCTCACTTCCTCAACATTCATACATCGTGTCATGCACGCGTGTCGATTTCTCTGACTCCTCACATGGCCGACATTAAATATTTGATTTATTTGATCGTGCCACGTTTTCCTCGGTCTTCCTCTATTTCTGGTTCCATTTACATCGTTAACATATCATTTTTTTTACCATTCTTTCTTCATTCATTCTTTCCATATGTCCAAACCATCTTAATAATTCTTTCATTATTTTGTTCATGACACCATCATTCGCACCGCATTCACTTCTTATATTTTCATTCGGCACTCTATCATACACAGAGTATCCACACATTCGTCTAAGTGATCTCATTTCTACTGCATTTATTCTACTATCATCCTTCTTTTGCCAATTCCATGCTTCGCTTCCATACATACTTCCATAATTATATGTTAACAATGTAAATGAAATCGGAAATAGAGGAAGACCGAGGAAAACGTAGCACGATCAAATAAATCAAATATTGAATGTCGGCCACGCGAGGAGTCAGAGAAATCGTGGCGCGTGCATGACACGATGTATGAATGTTGAGGAAGGAAGAGAAATATGTCAGAAAAAAGTGCGGCAGTCCATTCTTTCTGCCTACCTTCAGGGGAGACGGCGTGATGGTTAGTTAGTAAACTAACTAACCATCACGCCGTCTCCCGGAGGCAGAAAGAATGGAACGCCACACTGTTCTGTCCTGACATACTTCTCTCGCTTCCTCTACATTCATACATCTTGTCATGCACGCACGTCGATTTCTCCGACTCCTCACGTGTCCGACATTCAATATTTGATTGATTTGATCGTGCCACGTTTTCCTCGGCCTTCCTCTATTTCTAGCTCCGTTCACGCCGTTTACATATACCTTCTTTTTGTTTGTTTTGGCCGAAACACTGTGATACCTTAATATTTAAACTATTAAATTAAATAACTTTGTTTTATGTATTACAATAATATTTTATTTTACGCGACAGCTGTTTCATCAACCTATGTTGACATCATCAGGTGTTACAGTAATATATCAAATGTCTTTATGTGTATTTGTTCCCATGTCATTTGAATAATTTCTTTGGTATAATTTTGAAGTTCTTGCTTGAGTTGAGTTAGGTATCTAAATATTTTAATTAAAAGAACGGTCAGTTACTATATATAGGAGAAAATATTAAAGGTGGAAAATATAATAATAAACAACATCAACAAACCATCACGCCGTTTCTCCGCAGGGGTAGGCAGAGAGAATGGACCGCCACTGACATACCTCTCTAGCTTGCTCCACATTCATACAGCGAGTCATACACGCACGTCGGTTCTTCTGGCTTCTGACATGACCAACCTTTAAAATTTGATTAATTTGGTCGTACCAAGTTTTCCTCTGTCTACCTCGACTCCTTACTCCATTTACATCGTTAACGTATACTTTTTTAACCATTCTTTCTTCACCCATGCGCTCCATATATCCGAACCAACGCAGCGATCCTTTCATAATTTTGTTCATAATACCTTCTTTCGCTCTACATTCTTTCCTTATATCAGTATTTGAGATTCTGTCGTACATCGTTCTACCACACATACTTCTTAGGGACCTAATCTCTACCGCATTCATTCTGCTCTCATCTTTCTTCTGCTAGTTCCGTGCTTTGCTTCCATACATATTAATAATAATAATAAAAACAGTAATTAGAAGGAACAATTACACATAATATAGAGTCAAAATTCTTACAAACAATTACACATAATATAGAAAGAATTCTTCTTCCGACCCTAATGTATGGAAGCGAAGCATGGAACTGGCAAAAGAAGGATGAAAGTAGAATAAATGCAGTTGAAATGAGATCTCTTAGAAGAATGTGTGGATACTCTGTGTATGATAGAGTGCCGAATGAAAATATAAGAAGTGAATGCGGTGCGAATGATGGTGTCATGAACAAAATAATGAAAGGATCATTATGATGGTTTGGACATATGGAAAGAATGAATGAAGAAAGAATGGTAAAAAAATTATATGTTAATGATGTAAATGGTACCAGAAATAGAGGAAGACCAAGGAAAACGTGGCACCATCAAATAAATCAAATATTGAATGTCGGCCATGTGAGGAGTCAGAGAAATCGACGCGCGTGCATGACACGATGTATGAATGTTGAGGAAGCGAGAGAAATATGTCAGGAAAGAAAAGTGTCCATTCTTTCTGCCTACCCCTTCGGGGAGACGGCGTGATGGTTAGTTAGTTAGTCAGTTAGAGTCAAATGATGTCAACATAGAAATAGAATTTTAGTTTTCATAATATTAGACACTCTATCATACACAGAATATCCACACATTCGTCTAAGAGATCTCATTTCTACTGCATTTATTCTACTTTCATCCTTCCTTTGCCAGTTCAATGCTTCGCTTCCATACATAAGGGTCGGTAGAAGAACACCATTGTGCACCGCCATTCTAGCTTTTTTGGATAGGTTTTTGTTTGCGATGACAACTTTAAGTGCACCATTCACTCTGTTGCCTGCCCCAACCCTTCTTTCAATATCCCTCTCCACTGTAAACATACTACCTAAATACACGAACTCAACTACTTGCTCCAAATTTTCACCATTCACGCTAATGTTGCAGACTGTCATGGATAGAATTATAAATACAGAAATCAGGTGCCGAACAAAAGTCGCCGATATCACGGATCGGATCGCAAAATTGAAATGGCAACGGGCAGGACACGTAGCCAGACAGCCAAGTTCAAGATGGACTCCGAAAGTCTTAAAGTGGAGGTCATGGGAAAACAAAAGGGGTGTTGGTCGGCCGCAGAAGAGATGGGCCGATTATATTGTTGTGGTCGCCGGGAAAAAATGGATTGAAGCGGCACAGGATAGAGAAAAATGGAGACAGATGGAAGAGGAATACATCCAGCGGTGGAGGGAAGGCTAGGAAGTAGAAGAATAAAGTGAGGTTAGGACAGATATAAGACTTCTTAGGGACCTCATCTCTACCGCATTCATTCTGCTCTCATATTTTTTCTGCTTCCATACATAACTAACTAACTTACCATCACGCCGTCTCCCCGGAGGGGTAGGCAGAAATAATGGAACGCCACACTGTTCTGTCCTGACATACGTCTCTCGCTTCCTCTACATTCATACATCTTGTCATGCACGCACGTCGATTTTTCCGACTCCTCACGTGACCGACATTCAATATTTGATTGATTTGATCGTGCCACGATTTCCTCGGCCTTCCTCTATTTCTAGCTCCGTTCACGCCGTTTACATATACCTTCTTTACCATTCTGTCTTCACTCGTTCTTTCCATGTGTCCAAACCATCTTAATGACCCTTCCATACATAATAATAAAAATAAAAATAATAATAAAAACAGTAATTAGAAGGAACAATTACACATAATATAGAGTCAAATGATGTCAACATAGGTTGACCAAACAGCTGTCGCGAGGGAAGGCTAGGAAGAAGAAGAAGAAATTGAGGTTAGGACAGATTTAAGATGTGTAATTCGGAACAAGAATGGTTGTATTATGTTTGATCAAGTTATATAATGTCAGAAATATATATATAACTTAGGTTAGGTAACTTTACAAGGTAACCTTCAAAAATAAAATCTAACGCGCATATCCCTTTCAGAGCTGGCTAATGCGATCGTGCGGGTCTGTCAAATAACAAAAATCTCGTAAACGCTTTTTGACAGTTGATAATCAAATCAGTTTATTTCATCAACAGACATTACAAAAATTATTTTTAAGGCATCTATTGAGAACAGGTAAAATAATATATTGTGTATAGTATACTACCAGAAACGCAGGTTCAACAGGTGAGAGATGGTTCAACATTAGGAAGACAGGATACTCTCCAGAATTAAGAGTATTTGCCTTCTGAACGTACTTTCACTAACATGAAAGACGTCGATCTCCGAGGAGACAGCAGACTAATTGCTCTTCCCACCGGCGTCACCACAGGTAGATTGGTTCTGGCGGCCGGTAGGTAAAACAATCTGTACTGTCGCTTTCGGAGATATCTATCGGGGACAAAAAGACCAACATCCTCCAGTACGGCCGAGTTCTCGAAGTATCACCTAATTAATCTAAAGAAATGGGTAATTAGATGTCCATCTCTTCGAAGCTGTAGAGAATTGGTTCCGAACATTCCCAGAAGAAATGCCGTGGGATAGAGCCACGGATATCTACCATACTCCCTCATCAAATCAAATCAGTTTATTTTCTCAAAAGATATTACATACATTTTTTATAGTTTAAGGCATCTATTGAGAACAGGTAAAACATAATAAATATATAATACCAGGAACGCATGAGAGATGGTTCGACATTAGAAATACAAGATACTCTCCAAAGTCAAGAGAATTTGTCTTCTGAATGTACTTTCACGAATATGAAAGACATCGATCTCCGAAGCGATCATGTTCAGCAGTTTGATTGCTCTCCCCACCGGCATCACCAGAGGCAGGTTGGTTCTGCATGTTGGGAGATAAAACAGTCTGTGCTGACGCTGTCAAAGATAACCATCCGGAACATAAAGATGGACAGCCTCCAAGATGACGGAATTCTCAAAGAATCCCCTGATAAGTCTGAAGAAAAGGGTAAGTGTGCACCCATCCCTTCTTATCTGTAAACTATTGGTCCCTAGCATGCCCAAGAAATTTTTGAAATTTTTTCTGAACCCTCTCCAGCATAACGGAATATCTCGCCTCGTGAGGACTCCATATCACAGAACCACTTTCGAGTCTGCTCCGAACCAATGCGTTGTATAGGACTCTGAGCACATTGGGATCCCTGAAAACTCTGCCGGTCCGGACGATGAAGCCCAACATCTTCAGTGCAGTGCCACAAATCCTCTCGACATGTGCACAAAAAGTCAGCCTACCATAGATGATCCCGAGATCTCTCATCGTAGATACATGTGCTAGTTGCTGGTAGATAATGTTTTCCCTAGCTAATTATTTTTCAAACTACTGTCAATATCGTATTCCAATGAACCCGCACAATCGTATTAGTCAGGTCTGAAAGGAATATGGTAATGCCACTTCATAGAAAGCTTAAATTCCCGCTTTGAAGTTATTAAGAAACACAATACACAGAATCCAACCACCCGAGCGCATCTCGCTTGGCCATGCAACAATGTGAAACTGGTACTCACCACTCCAGGATGTTGGAAGGCACCGGCTCGGCCACCACGTACGGTATGGGATCCGCCTTTAGCCTGAGATAATCCTGTTTTAGTCTGTTTGTGGCGCCTATGCTCCTGTTGGACGACATGTCTGCGCTTATCTATGGCTTCCGTTTTCAAAAATATCGCAACATTCCTGCAACGGAAGAAAAAATCACAAATTAAACATTTAAAACAAGAAACAACAACAATAAACCATCAAGCCGTTTTTCCGCAGGGGTAAGCAGAGAGAATGGACCGCCACACTACTCTATCCTGACATACCTCTCTAGCTTCCTCCACATTCATACAGCGAGTCATACACGCACGTCGATTCTTCTGGCTTCCTACATGACCAACCTTTAAAATTTGATAAACTAACTAACTAACTAACCATCACGCCGTCTTTCCGACGGGGTAGCCAGAAAGAATGGACTGCGACACTTTTCTTTCCTGACATATTTCTCAATTCGCTTCCTCAACATTCATACATCGTGTCATGCACGCGCGTCGATTTCTCTGACTCCTCACATGGCCGAAATTCAATATTTGATTTATTTGATCATGCCACGTTTTCCTCGGTCTTTCTCTATTTCTGGTTCCATTTACATCATTAACACATAATTTTTTTACCATTCTTTCCATATGTCCAAACCATCTTAGTGATCCTTTCATTATTTTGTTCATGACACCATCATTCGCACCGCATTCACTTCTTACATTTTCATTCGACACTCTATCATACACAGAGTATCCACACATTCGTCTAAGAGATCTCATTTCTACTGCATTTATTTTTTAATTTGATTAATTATTATTATTATTATTTTGTTGAATCGCTCTTTACATCATGACAGCATGAGCCAAATCCATGTAAAGGGTATTATAGCTATCATAGTGATTCTCGTGACATTTTATTGTCACGTGAAATCTACACCAGTCCAAAGACAGTGTGACAATCACACTGCCCTCACCGGGAATCGAACCCGGAACCTTCGGGGTGGCAGTCAATGCACTTACCACTCGGCCACGAAGGTCGTCTTTGCCATGTTTTCCTCGGTCTGCCTCAACTCCATACTCCATTTACATTGTTAACGTATACTTTTTTAACCATTCTTTCTTCACCCATGCGCTCCATGTCCGAACCAACGCAGCGATCCTTTCATAATACCTTATTCCGCTCTACATTTCTTTCTTATATCAGCATTTGAGATTCTGTCGTATATCGTACTAACACACATACGTCTTAGGGACCTCATCTCTACCGCATTTATTCTGCTCTCATCCTTCTTCTGCCAGTTCCATGTTTCGCTTCCATATATTAGTGTTAGGACTAGAGCTCCATTGTGAACAGCCGTTTTCACTTTCTGGCACTAATTCCAATAATTTAAAAAACTAACCAACTAATTTACCATCACCCTGTCTCCCCAGAGAGGTAGGCAGAGAGGATGGATCATCGCCGTTCTGTCCTGACATACCTCTCCAGCTTCCTCTACATTCATACATCATAACATGCATGCTCATCGATTTATCTGACTTCGAATGTGTCCGCCCTTTAGTATTAGATTAATTTGATCATGCCATGCTTTCCTCGGTCCTCCACGGCTTCTCTTTCCACTGTTTGTATTCAACATTTTAATCTTTCTGCTCCTGTCTATTCGTTCCATATGTCCAAACCATCTCAGATATTCTTTTATAATTTTATTTATGATGCAATCATCTGCCTTACATTTCTTACTTATTTCGTCGTTCGGTATTGAATAGTTGAGACCTATTGCCGAGGAGTTTGCTGATCGAAGCGTAGATTGCCGCAAATTACGACTATCAGCATTGTCAATTGCGTAATGTCCCCGTGGTTATTTAATCTGTATATGGACAATTGTATGAGAGAGCTGAAAGGGTTGGATGTAGGTGCCAAAATGAGCGGAGTGTCAGTAAGCTGTCTCTTGTATGCGGATAACGCTGTCCTTCTTGCAGACAACGAGCATGAACTACAAGTCCTGGTGAATTGTATGTATGAGGTATGCATGCAAAATGATCTGATGATGAATGTTAATAAGTCCAAGGTAATGATTTTTGAAAAGGAAGAAACCATGACAGTCTGCAACATAAGCGTGAATGGTGAAAATTTGGAGCAAGTAGTTGAGTTCGTGTATTTAGGTAGTATGTTAACAAGAGATGGGCGAGTGGAGAGGGATATTGAAAGAAGGGTTGGGGCAGGCAACAAAGTGAATGGTGCACTTAAAGTTGTCATCGCAAACAAAACCTATCCAAAAAAGCTAGAATGGCAGTGCACAATGGTGTTCTTCTACCGACCCTTATGTATGGAAGCGAAGCATGGAACTGGCAAAAGAAGGATGAAAGTAGAATAAATGCAGTTGAAATGAGATCTCTTAGACGAATGTGTGTATACTCTGTGTATGATAGAGTGTCGAATGAAAATATAAGAAGTGAATGCGGTGCGAATGATGGTGTCATGAACAAAATAATGAAGGATCATTAAGATGGTTTGGACATATGGAAAGAATGAATGAAGAAAGAATGGTAAAAAAATTATATGTTAATGATGTAAATGGTACCAGAAATGGAGGAAGACCAAGGAAAACGTGGCACGATCAAATAAATCAAATATTGAATGTCGGCCATGTGGGGAGTCAGAGAAATCGACGCGCGTGCATGACACGATGTATGAATGTTGAGGAAGCGAGAGAAATATGTCAGGAAAGAAAGGTGTGGCAGTCCATTCTTTCTGCCTACCCCTTCGGGGAGACGGCGTGATGGTTAGTTAGTTAGTTAGTTAGCATTGTCAAATGCTTTAAAAATCGTCCAGCATGGTTTATACTGGATTCTTTCAGGACACTTGAGCCAGTGAAGATCTTTTAGATGTTGTGGAATATGATAATTTTTTTTGAAAACCTTTTATAAGCCGTGCTGCCGCATTGAAAGCAGATTGAAAGCAGTAGACCGTTGATTCGCCCGTCTTTCAATGCTTCCAGAAAAAAGCCTGTATCTCATCGTCTAGCCCCATATTCGTCCCATCATCGGGTGTATAATTTACTTACAGTATTAGAAAACACGTGATGTTTCAAAGTTCGCTCGATTATTCCAATAATTCGCCCACATCCGACGGGTGTCTAACTGTGTCTCGTTCGATTTTCCATGAAAAGAACCGAAGCGGTCGGCTGTGTAAGCGCTTCTTTGGTAGCAATGGTAACTGGCGAAAGTAAATTACATTTCAAACTGTGTGAAATACTGGAGGGTGGTCAAATTATTAACTAAAAATTAAATTATAATACACGTATGTCACTCACAGCACAACACTTTGACGTATGACGAGAATGCTAGCCATAGACAAATCGGATAATTTTTGTAACTAGGATTGCTGATTTTTAAGCAACAAAATTTCCGCCCTCTTTTCAAGTACAGATAAATCAAATTGATATAGCCATGTTTCATGGCATAATAGGTGAGGTTGCACTAGACAAGTTTTACATGACCGAAAAGGCGTTTTCTCTCTGGAGGCTTGTTTGATCTTAGTTAAGTTTAATTTTAATTAGTGATAAGATAATGAAAGACAATTTAAAACACTAATCGTGATAATGACAATTCTGTGAGTGAAAATAAATAGTGTTCTGCCCCGGTATCGCAAAGCAGTTAGGTACTGCCGGGCCCAATTTTCGAGAGTGGCCGCACTTGAGAGGGGACGATCCAACCCTCCGCCCTGCATAGGTTCCGGGCAGCTCTCGCCCCAGTCTACCACCGGCCTCCGGGAAAGGAACATCTCCCCCTAGCGCGGACGCGCGCCGGGGGCAATAGTCTCAAAAGATCGCGAAGTGTTATACCGAACGCCGGGAAGTGAATCCGAAAAAGATCGCGATATCGCCGCATGGCGTCAGCTCATCATCATTGGGACCTGATGCTGACCACGGCTGTCTCAGTGATGGAGACCACTCGCTCCTCGCTCTCCTTCGCTCTTCCGCCTCGGACGTCCCTCGTGATGTGGACGCCACGTGTCGGCTGGATCGTCGACTTCTCAGATCAGATCAAGTAGTGTTAATTCAGTGACGGAGTAGCTTTAAGTCGTTGGCCAACGAATAGAAGTAAGTCATTTTTAGTTTATAAGTGATCTTGTTTATTTGTTTTGTATGTTTGTGTTTAAATATAAGTGTAAATAGCAAATATTGGTTTCAATCTCATATCACTATACCTCCCGGAGCATCTTAGAGATCGAATAATAATCACATTAGCGAATAAACACCGGGCAATACGTTGTGAGAGAGTGCTTCGAGATATGGAGTGAGATACGACTAATCGAAATGTTTCACCCTGTGTCGGAAAGCATCTTGCTTACAAATGGCGCCCTAGCGTGGGACTCGGCGTATTTGAATTTTAATTAAATATAATTAATAATTCGGACGCTGTCTGGTTAAGTGAGATCAGACGAACACGCGACCTAGAGAAGAGTTGAATGCTAAAATCTGAGCTAGCAATAAATATTGTAGATTCGCTGATGTTGATATTTGTTTTCTGATTGTTCCGAGATGGTGTGAGGTCGAGATTGAAACCAATTCATAATTTTATATTTTATTTGTGAGCATTTGTGAAAACCGATATGTCATTTTGTTTATTCACTCGTACGTCGGTTAATTTTGAATTTCGAATTTCAAACGAGTAAGCAAACACAGATTATAATCTCAAACCGTTGTAAAGCCAACTGATAAGAGAGAAAGTTTTAAAGGAAATTCCCCAGCCGAATTTCTTTTGTTCCCTGGCTAGATAAGCTTGCGGCGGATTGACCAGGTATACGTTTAGACAAACGTCGTAAATATTAAGGGTCTAGCGGCCGACCAACGTTAAAATTTCAAATTTTAATCCTTTAATTGTTCTTTAGAATTCGGCCGTTTTATTGTTCTGAGTGAGCCTTTGACAAATATGTGTATTTTTTTGCAATTTTTTTTAACAAAGAAACAAAAATTTGCTGGCGCCCAATAATATCTGTAATAATATCAAGTTTTCACGAATGCAACTACATTTTTATAATAATTTTATACAGCCATCCAGGAAGAAAATTTAAATTAGTTCTCCGTGAGTTATAATTAGTATGTGAATGGATTAGGTATTAAAGAAGCGTCTTGTTTGTAGTTCAAAGCAATAGGGGTTGGATGTATCGGATGTACATTTGTAAAGTAATCTACTTGTATGTCGTGCCATGTGATATTTTTATCCTTCCACCAGTCTATAACTTAATTTAATAACCATTAAATTAAGATGACTAAGCGACATAGCAGACTAGATCCCAACATTGGCTTTTGAGAAAAGGAAGACGTTACATGCGATGAGACTGCCGCTTTCAAAATTTTAAGAAAAACAAGTTCAATCCTAAACTTGCCGACACGAGATTTTGTTTTGAATTTTTTTAAATTCGATTCATATCACCACCAATTCGCACGAATTAAGTGTCGATAATTTAGTTTTGTTTTAGATAAGTAGTGTAAGGCGATGCAAGAAAGAACACGATGTAGAGATAAGACAGTGCGAAAAAGCGATAGCTCCAGGCTTTCTGATTAGTCACCGGATGACGCAATTCCCGGGCGGCCTTCAATCGGCGAGAGGGAGATAGTACTCTATGAGAGTCGAAGACAGTGCGAAGAAGCGGAAGCTCCCCGACCAGGCATCGGATGACGGAATTCCCGAATGGCCTTTGATCGGCGAGAAAGAGATGGTACGATATGGGATGATGGAATCTCCTACCATGTAATGAGAGAAAAACGAGTTTCTCAGTTCCGGAAGAGAAATACCCGGCAATTAGTTATAAGATAGATAGCGTTTAGAAAAACGGTTTTTGTGTAAATGACGAGGGGAGGCAAGTCGAATCAAATGTATAGAGGTGCTAATGAAGAATGTAATCCTGTTCACATACCGCAATATTTTTTCAATTCGTAATCGAATCTACCTGTTACATGTTTTATGCTGCCTCGCGCGAATCGCGAGCTTTCCTATAAGTGGAGTAGGAGGGACAGCGTTCAGCACAAGATAGGGGTTCCATTAGTGATCGCCTTACGCGAAAAATTTAGTTGGATTGCGCAATTCCGAAATTTCAATTCAATAAATTTTCTTTTAAAGCTGTTTTTTCCCAATGTTCTTTTCTTAGTCTAGTGCAATCTCATTTTGAGTAGTGGGGATTGATATAGCCATGTTTCATGCCATAATAGGTGAGGTTGCACTAAACAAGTTTTACATGACCGAAAAGGGTTTTTCTCTCTGGAGGCTTGTTTGATCTTAGTTAAGTTTAATTTTAATTAGTGATAAGATAATGAAAGACAATTTAAAACACTAATCGTGATAATGACAATTCTGTGAGTGAAAATAAATAGCGTTCTGCCCCGGTATCGCAAAGCAGTTAGGTACTGCCGGGCCCAATTTTCGAGAGTGGCCGCACTTGAGAGGGGACGATCAACCCTCCGCCCTGCATAGGTTCCGGGCAGCTCTCGCCCCAGTCTACCACCGGCCTCCGGGAAAGGAACATCTCCCCCTAGCGCGGACGCGCGCCGGAGGGGCAATAGTCTCAAAAGATCGCGAAGTGTTATACCGAACGCCGGGAAGTGAATCCGAAAAAGATCGCTATATCGCCGCATGGCGTCAGCTCATCATCATTGGGACCTGATGCTGACCACGGCTGTCTCAGCGATGGAGACCACTCGCTCCTCGCTCTCCTTCGCTCTTCCGCCTCGGACGTCCCTCGTGATGTGGACGCCACGTGTCGGCTGGATCGTCGACTTCTCAGATCAGATCAAGTAGTGTTAATTCAGTGACGGAGTAGCTTTAAGTCGTTGGCCAACGAATAGAAGTAAGTCATCTTTAGTTTATAAGTGATCTTGTTTATTTGTTTTGTATGTTTGTGTTTAAATATAAGTGTAAATAGCAAACATTGGTTTCAATCTCATATCACTATACCTCCCGGAGCATCTTAGAGATCGAATAATAATCACATTAGCGAATAAACACTGGGCAATACGTGTGAGGAAGTGCTTCGAGATATGGAGTGAGATACGACTAATCGTCATGTTTCACCCCGTGTCGAGAGCATCTTGCTTACAAGGCTCGCGCAAGCGGGCGATCACAAGCCGCCTGCTTTCCGAAACGCTTACGAGCTTTATGGTACTAATCACAATTATCTATGCAATCATCTATGCAATTATCAACTTCGTGCTCTTTTGCTCCTGTTATCGACTGATTTTCGGGATTACACGCATCGTCCGCAGTTAAAAAGCGATAATAATGTCCAAAATTTGTATTTATTTTTTGTATACATTGTTTTTATTTACAGGTTTTGTAAAATTATCAAAATTAAAATAACATACAGTAAATTAATTTGTTTCAATTTACCCTAATGTTACAACAAGTTGTTCCACTGGTGTTATAGAACACCGGAAATGTGTATCCTACTTTTGCAGTGACTCTTTTAACTTCCCTAACAGTAAATCGAATGTGTCCTGCTTCCTTTTTAAATACCTAAAAAAAAATAATCACATTTGCGAAGTTCTTTATATAATAGTTGAAATTCGCCATTACTATTTCTTGACATATTTATTTCATGCACCCAGCATGTTCGAATTTGTGATTTTCGAAATTTTAAATTGATACATTCTGATAAAATGAGCTTTTTATTACTTTAATCAGTGGCTCTTTGTCTCGAGCTAGTTTGCAATATACGCCAAAATTTGACAGTTCAGAAATCAAACGTTATTTCATAGATAATTGGGGTTAGTACCATAAAAGAGCACCGCGGCGCTAAAATCGCCGGGCGCGGGCGTTACGTTGTTAGTAAGGGTTCGGCCACACCAAAGTGCCTAGGTCGGTGGCTAGGTCGGCGGCTTAATTTGACCTGCCACACTATAACGCCTGGCGCAAAGTAGGTTTCTACTTAAGCTTGCATATGCTTGTTCATTCAGATGAAAAACCATTTAAATGTTCGACCTGCAATAAATGCTTTAAAACCAAAACGAAATTAAAAGGACACTCGCTCGTTCACTCTGATGTAAAACAGTTTTCATGTACTGTGTGCAATATAGGATTTGTTCGCAGAAGCTATCTTAAAAGCCATATGCTCGTTCATTCCAATGAAGAGCCGTTCAAATGTCCATCATGCGATATGTGCTTTAAAAGAAAAACAGAAGTAAAAGAACATTTGCGCATTCATTCGGTTGTAAAATCAATTTCATGTTCATCGTGTGATATAGAATATGTTGGGCATTTAAAATCTTAGTCATGTGCTTGTTTGTTATGAAGTATTTGTTTTGTTCACAGTACAACTTAGCCTTTATCTCTTCACTGCTGGAATTATCAGCTATTTAGACACTCTTTCATTTACCCAGGGTTTCCATTTCAATATACATGGCACCTCTCTTTCGTAATTCTCTTGGGCATGCTGTAGACCAATAGTCTGCAGATAAGGAGGGATGAGTTCACACTTACCCATTTCTTCACACTTACTAGGGGATTCTTTAAGAACTCTGCCATCTTGCAGGGAATCCATCTTTATGTTCCGGATGGTTATCTTCAACAGTGTCGCACAGACTGTTTTATCTCCTAACATGACTCTGATGATGCCAATGAGAGCAATCAAACTGCTGAACATGATCACTTCGGAGATTAACTTCTTTCATATTAGTGAAAGTTGCGTTCAGAAGACAAATACTCTAGACTTTAGAGAGTATCTTGTCTTCTTAAAGTCAAACCATCTCTCATGCATTCCTGGAACCCAGCCTGCATCGCTCGGGGGCGCACTAGACTGGTCCCTTATGGGGGGAAAGAGGAAGTGAGGCAGACCTAGAGTCACCTGGAGAAGAGCCCTGCAAGCTTGGGATGATGTTAGGCATCGGGCGTGTGATAGTCAGGTGGAGAAGGTTCCTTGAGGCCCTATGCACCACGGAGGTGTGACAGGACAAAAAGAAGAAGAAGATGCTTTTGAAATTTATTTATTCAATAATTCATTTAGGTGATCACTGTTATAATGATATACGCTTGTGTAAGTTTTTATTTTGAATATATTTTTATACACTCAAATAATTTGTTTATTTATGAATCATTTATTTATTTTTATTTATTCAAAGCATGAATGGCACAATAGCTTTTACAAAATAAGTACAATAACATATAATTCACATGATTCACATAAGAACATACAAAGCAGAAGGAATTATGACAAGGAGAATATATAAATGAAATCATGACAATGTATAAAAACACAAGAATTTTATTATGATGGGACAGGTAGAATGATATATAATAATACATAGAATTAAACTCGTAAAACATACATAATGACGGGTACACATAATAACACATAGAATTAAACCCACAAAACACAGAAAATGACGGGTAAACATAATAACACATATCGCACCGTGAGTGTAAAACCGAGATAAGGGCAAAAATACATTTTGGAGATATAGGAGTTTAAAGACTTCATATTGCTTGGAAAAACTGTTTTTTTCTTTAATAAACCAATGATTTTCGGTTTATAGGAATATCTGGTGTGTATTTTAAATATAAGCAAGTGTAATGACGTCAAGTGCTGGCTGTAATTAATAGTTATTCTCTAAAGCCATCTCGCCTGAGATAATGGTGAGTTTGTTTGTACTGGAATTCTTGTCCTAAATACACGTGTTTGATGAGAGATAATAATCGATATGTCATCCGATCCATCTTAATACATTATTGGTAACAGTTTTAAAATATCAATAAAAAAGGGCCGCGTACAGGGATACCAAGCAGCGAAACGTCACGCGGTCGGGCATTAGAATAAACACCAAGGAGTCGAGTACTTCTCCTTCAGATTCTCCGGGGAACCTCCCGGCAGACACAACAGCCGCTGGACCTGCTACTGGTGGAGCTGACCAGGAACGAGAGGGCCAAGGAGATCTTCACGGGTCTCCTCAACCTTCGGGTGACAGTGGAGCCACTCCGAAACACCCCTCGTGTTGGGCAGTGCTATCGCTGCCAGGACCACAAGCAGCCCCGATGTGGGGAGGCCCACAGCACCAGAGAGTGCAAAAAGGAAAGGAGTGCGCCTGCCAAGTGCGCCGTAAAAAAGCACCCCCCTGTAAATACCATAGAGAAATGTCTTCTATGTAACAGAATTTTCCAAACTGTTCTGTTCTCCCACAGCCGGATCTGGGCTCCGTCCGACCTGTTGGTGTCCATGTGCGGGCGGGTCCGCAGACTCACCCCAAAGGCGCTATATATACCTTTTTTTAGTTCCACAAGCTCAAATCCGCACAGAATATTCCCGAAAAACTTTACTGACCATTTGCCTGAACCAATTCCGCCGACAGGAAAAAACAAGAAGCCCCGTACTGGAGCGCCGGAGGTACGTTGCAGGGACACAAACCCCAAGTGGAGGATTTGAAAATGAACTAGTCAATCAACCGACTACATTACCCATTGGGTTAGATGAACGTCTGATGACCCTCCGTCTGAACCTAGCGGAGGACACCTATGCCGCTGTGATATCAGCGTACGCCCCGACCCGGGCCAAGGAAACTTTTTACTCCCAACTGGAGACTTTAATGCAAGAGTGGGAAGAGAGGCTGAACTCTGGAAAGGAAGGAATCGGGAAGATGAATGCCAATGGCCTGACGCTGCTAACAAAATGTGCCGAGCATGACCTTGAAAAAAAAAACCGGCGAAAGACCTCATGGCAACACCCTATATCCAACATCGTTAGGAAGAGAGACCAAAAAGAGGTCATGATCACAATAGCCATGACCGGAACTGACCATCGCTGGACCCATCATAGACTAGTATGCTCTGAAATTTCCCTTCAACTAAGATCGAAGAGACTTAACAGATCAAAACTATGCAGGGCAAAATACAACATAGAGTTGCTGAAGGATCGATCCATGAATCAAAAATTCCATCCCCCCCAGGAGTGGACAGAGAACAGGAAACATGCCGACTGGTCTGACGAGAACGATAGTCAGATATGTCATTTACTAGATAAAAAGCGCCGAGCCTTCTGTCTGGGGAAAAATGACCCTGGTTCAGATATAAAAAAACGGGCTTATAAAACTTTGAAAAACAAAGTTCAACCAACCACCTGTAGAGTGGTGGACAAAAAAGTCAACCGAAATGGGAAGCATGGTTCGAGCCAATAATTTATAATACATGGCTTTTTCAATGAAGCCAAAGTCGACTCTGATGCTCTCACGCACCTGACGCAGCGCCCAGGAGTGGCCGCAGCTACAGGAAATTATCAAACCTGTCTCCCAACTTAAAAAGCACAAGGCTGCTGGCCAAGACGGACCCGCATAGCCATCTTTTCCTTCTCATAAAACACATATGGGAAGAGGAAGTTATGACTGCGGCAACTACAGGGGCATATCACTGCCGAGCTCAGGATAATATCAAACATTCTCCCAGAAACACAATGTGGCTTTAGGCCTGCAAGAGGCACAGATGATATGATTCTCCAGGATCCGGACTAGAGCCCCGCCGTCCTCCAGGCTGCTGAGGAGCGGGGACAGGGCATTGCGGCCGAGAAGAAAATATTTCCCAAGCGACAAGATAAGATGTGGTGCAAGCACTGTCTCGACTATCTAAAAGAAGAGGAGGATTTATTCAGTTCTTACGCGCGGAACAAGGTCAACGGGTAAATTCTAAACTCGATCGACCATGCCCAACGATTTGACGATCGATTTCTCTGACTCAATCAACCAATCTCGATCAACCATGCCCAGCGGGTCCACCATCACTCTTTCCCTGCCCTCGAACGTTGCGGATCCTGTCCGCGGGGGCCCGAGTCCGATGTCCCTGTACCTGCGCGAGCAGGTCCGCCGTTTGACCCCAAAGACGACGTACGTCGTCCTAAGGCGTATTCAAATTTTTTGTTAACATATTTTGGCGAATTTAAATTTATTGTTACCTTATTTTGGTTTTATAAATTTTTAAAATAATTTTCGACGTAAAATTTTTAAATATTTTGTAATTTTTTAACTATATTTATTTTTTAATAATGTTTAATTTTTTAATAATGAATAATTTCTTCAATATTCTTTTAAAGTTCTTGCTGGTGTTGGTTGGTTTTAAGTGCCTAATTACTGCCAAATAAAAAAAGTGGATACGTGGAACATTAATTAAATCATATAACAGCTAATTTAAAAAACGGTGGATACGTGTAACATAAATTAAATAAACACAAAAGTCCGGATCGTCCATGTCAACATGTGCAACATCGGAAAAACATTATGTGTATTACATTATGTGCTAAATTTAAAAAATGGTGGATTCGTGGAACATAAATTAAATAGACAAATGTGCACCATCTAAAAATAACATTTTGTATTAAATTATTTTTATTTTGTTATTTTATTTTATATCATTGTATTTTATATTATTTGTTTTAGATTTATTTTGTGGATGTTGGAAGATCGAAGTGTGCGCGGGAGATGCCTATTGGTGGCGATGAGGTTCGCAACCCATCACACCGCGTCTCCCGCGGGGCGAAAAGAGAAGGATGGAGTGCCGCATCGGTTAAAGTGTGACAGTCCATTCTTTCTGCCTACCCTTTCGGGGAGACGGCGTGATGGTTAGTTAGTTTACTCCAGGCCATAGAAAGTCGAATCAACGTCGCGATCGCCGCAGCACTCACCCCAAGACTATAGACAAAAATAATAATTGTCCCACGTCATAACACAAATTAAAATGGCCGCAAAACCCAAAAAATGAAACAATATCAAGGCCGCGTGCTGGAACGCCGGAGGTACGTTGCAGGGACACAAAGCCTGCAACAGGTACAGCATTCCAAAGTACAGAGACCCCTCCTCGTGAGTATGTAGAGACCACAGCGATGGTTATTAATACTCACAATTCAGGGGGGAGTTAGATGACATTCTAGATGGAGACTTGAATGCGAAGCATGGAGCATGGCATAGCAAAAATAACAATACCCGCCCTGTAGCCGAGACCACAGGCTGGAGGTGCCAAAAGAACTCTCCTCCGACCATTACCCGGTGCTGCTGACCATCTGCGATGGATCGGCAACCTCCCCCAGTTACTGGAGGAGCACCTCCCGCCAGACAAGACCAGAGTAAATCAGTTAAATTCACTAATTAAATTAGCCATGACTCAGGTTAGGAACTGCTCCCTCCAAGATGACAGAGCAGCCTTCTGGAAGGCCTAAAACTAGAGTTTCTCCACTCACAGGAAGGCCGAAACATTCGCCGAAAGCTTGGAGTCCCAATTTACTGCTAACCCTCCGCCGAATGACCAGAGAGCCGGGCAAACCAAATTGAAAATAACGTAGAGCCATTAGAGAAAATACAGTTCACCTCACCAAACGAAATAGCCGCGACCATTAAATTCCTTAACGGTAAAAAAGCGCCTGGCCCCAAAATAATTTCAAACTTTGCAGATATAACAACAACGACTCAAAATTGTGAACCGTGGATCGTTAAAAAGAGTCGGCTCACTTTGCAAAACGACTCATCTCAGCGAGTCGTGAGTCGTGAAAAAGAGTCGACTCACTTTGCTGAGCGATTCGTTCAGATGAGTCGTTTTGCGCATCCCTACTCCAGGCCATAGAAAGTGGAATCAACGTCGCGATCGCCGCAGCACTCACCCCAAGACTATAGACAAAACCCAAAAAATGAAACAATATCAAGGCCGCGTACTGGAACGCCGGAGGTACGTTGCAGGGACACAAACCCGAAGTGGAGGATTTGAAAATGAACTAGTCAATCAACCGACTACATTACCCATTGGGTTAGATGAACGTCTGATGACCCTCCGTCTGAACCTAGCGGAGGACACCTATGCCGCTGTGATATCAGCGTACGCCCCGACCCGGGCCAAGGAAACTTTTTACTCCCAACTGGAGACTTTAATGCAAGAGTGGGAAGAGAGGCTGAACTCTGGAAAGGAAGGAATCGGGAAGATGAATGCCAATGGCCTGACGCTGCTAACAAAATGTGCCGAGCATGACCTTGAAAATAAAAACCGGCGAAAGACCTCATGGCAACACCCTATATCCAACATCGTTAGGAAGAGAGACCAAAAAGAGGTCATGATCACAATAGCCATGACCGGAACTGACCATCGCTGGACCCATCATAGACTAGTATGCTCTGAAATTTCCCTTCAACTAAGATCGAAGAGACTTAACAGATCAAAACTATGCAGGGCAAAATACAACATAGAGTTGCTGAAGGATCGATCCATGAATCAAAAATTCCATCCCCCCCAGGAGTGGACAGAGAACAGGAAACATGCCGACTGGTCTGACGTCTCACGCAGGCCCTTGCTGGACACGGAGTCTTCATGCAGTAAAGACCAGATCCAAGGTGTATGACAGCGTATTCGCAGCGATGACAAACGAACAACAGCAGCAGCCGGAGAAGCAACCTGTGAAGCAGACTGTGAAGCAGCCGGCGAGGGAGAACCCTTCTTGACAGAGGAGTGAGACGACGACTTGTGGGGCGCTGGTGCAAAAGACACTCCACTGCAACCACGTCACTCCTCCCCGCAACCCCTCCTCTTCTCATCTCGGGGAAAAGAAAAGAAGAAGAGGACGACAGGCGGGTTGACACCGATGTATCACTAACTAACTAACTAATAATTTGGGTAAGAACTTTCGGTAAGAACGTTCGCGAGAACATTTTTAAACACTTCCGAATTTCATTGTTTGAGTTTGACACTTGTAAAAAATTTCTTCACAATTTTAATATGGATTCCATAAATAACGTGAGTTTGGTTACTGTACATTTCATTAACATGCATGTATTTTGGACATATTCTTCAACTAACTAACTAACTAGAGGAGCAAAAAAAAAAGTCCCCAAAATAATTTCAAACTTTGCAGATATAACAACAACGACTCAAAATTATGAACCGTGGATCGTTAAAAAGAGTCGGCTCACTCAAACTTCCTGGGCTTGAATCTCCAATAATAAGAAAACTACCATGTTGTCTTTGGGTACGGCCACGCTGAAGTGGCCACAAACCCAACTGGCGAGCCCATAGTCAAGCCGAAATGTGTGCTTGATTATAACAAATGGATGGGTGCCGTTGACAAGACTGATATGCTGCCAAGTAGTTTATCATGTATGAGGAAATCCACTAAGTGGAATAAGAAACTTGCCTTTCCCTGAATTGATTTATATTTATTAAAGGCTTTCGCCATTTATAAATCAATTGCTGGGAAAAAAATACCATTAGCTGATTTCCAGCTAAATGTCACGAAGCAGCTTGTCGAAAAAGATTCTAAAAAATGTAAAACTTGTACAAGTACCACACCCTACAACTTCCACAAGCTCAAATCCGCACAGAATATTCCCGAAAAACTTTACTGACCATTTGCCTGAACCAATTCCGCCGACAGGAAAAAACAAGAAGCCCCGTAGGCGGTGTCATGTTCACAACTTCCACAAGCTCAAATCCGCACAGAATATTCCCGAAAAACTTTACTGACCATTTGCCTGAACCAATTCCGCCGACAGGAAAAAACAAGAAGCCCCCGTAGGCGGTGTCATGTTCACAACTTCCACAAGCTCAAATCCGCAGAGAATATTAGCGAAAAACTTTACTGACCATTTGCCTGAACCAATTCCGCCGACAGGAAAAAACAAGAAGCCCCGTAGGCGGTGTCATGTTCACAACTTCCACAAGCTCAAATCCGCACAGAATATTCCCGAAAAACTTTACTGACCATTTGCCTGAACCAATTCCGCCGACAGGAAAAAACAAGAAGCCCCCGTAGGCGGTGTCATGTTCACAACTTCCACAAGCTCAAATCCGCACAGAACATTCCCGAAAAACTTTACTGACCATTTGCCTGAACCAATTCCGCCGACAGGAAAAAACAAGAAGCCCCGTAGGCGGTGTCATGTTCACAACTTCCACAAGCTCAAATCCGCACAGAATATTCCCGAAAAACTTTACTGACCATTTGCCTGAACCAATTCCGCCGACAGGAAAAAACAAGAAGCCCCGTAGGCGGTGTCATGTTCACATCTTCCACAAGCTCAAATCCGCACAGAATATTCCCGAAAAACTTTACTGACTATTTAACAGAACCGCCATGAAGTTATATGCCAAGGTAATGAAGAAGCAGAAAATCAAGTTCTCCTCCAAGGCCGAGCTCAGTTTGGCTTGGGATAATCTTTCCAGCAAGAAGAGGAAAACTTACAGAAAGTATCTAGCACAAGCGAATGAAAAGTATTCGACAGAATTTGAAACATTTTTTAACAGTCTGTCTAAAAAAGAAAGAAAAAAATATAAAAAACTGAGAGAAGATGCTCTTAATTCGCAGTAGTTTATTGAAAATGATGACAGAACTGAGTACTAGACAGAAACTAAAATACCACCTTTAATTAGCTTATTTCTTCACATACTTGCCTTGTTAACCCCTATAGAGCGGCCAACTTCATTATCAAACTGCAATAGACTACATACATTTGTAAAACTTGTACAAGTACCACACCCTACAACTTCCACAAGCTCAAATCCGCACAGAATATTCCCGAAAAACTTTACTGACCATTTGCCTGAACCAATTCCGCCGACAGGAAAAAACAAGAAGCCCCCGTAGGCGGTGTCATGTTCACAACTTCCACAAGCTCAAATCCGCACAGAACATTCCCGAAAAACTTTACTGACCATTTGCCTGAACCAATTCCGCCGACAGGAAAAAACAAGAAGCCCCGTAGGCGGTGTCATGTTCACAACTTCCACAAGCTCAAATCCGCACAGAACATTCCCGAAAAACTTTACTGACCATTTGCCTGAACCAATTCCGCCGACAGGAAAAAACAAGAAGCCCCGTAGGCGGTGTCATGTTCACAACTTCCACAAGCTCAAATCCGCACAGAATATTCCCGAAAAACTTTATGACCATTTGCCTGAACCAATTCCGCCGACAGGAAAAAACAAGAAGCCCCGTAGGCGGTGTCATGTTCACAACTTCCACAAGCTCAAATCCGCACAGAATATTCCCGAAAAACTTTACTGACCATTTGCCTGAACCAATTCCGCCGACAGGAAAAAACAAGAAGCCCCCGTAGGCGGTGTCATGTTCACAACTTCCACAAGCTCAAATCCGCACAGAATATTCCCGAAAAACTTTACTGACCATTTGCCTGAACCAATTCCGCCGACAGAAAAAAACAAGAAGCCCCGTAGGCGGTGTCATGTTCACAACTTCCACAAGCTCAAATCCGCACAGAATATTCCCGAAAAACTTTACTGACCATTTGCCTGAACCAATTCCGCCGACAGGAAAAAACAAGAAGCCCCGTAGGCGGTGTCATGTTCACAACTTCCACAAGCTCAAATCCGCACAGAATATTCCCGAAAAACTTTACTAACCATTTGCCTGAACCAATTCCGCCGACAGGAAAAAACAAGAAGCCCCGTAGGCGGTGTCATGTTTTACAACTTCCACAAGCTCAAATCCGCACAGAATATTCCCGAAAAACTTTACTGACTATTTAACAGAACCGCCATGAAGTTATATGCCAAGGTAATGAAGAAGCAGAAAATCAAGTTCTCCTCCAAGGCCGAGCTCAGTTTGGCTTGGGATAATCTTTCCAGCAAGAAGAGGAAAACTTACAGAAAGTATCTAGCACAAGCGAATGAAAAGTATTCGACAGAATTTGAAACATTTTTTAACAGTCTGTCTAAAAAAGAAAGAAAAAAATATAAAAAACTGAGAGAAGATGCTCTTAATTCGCAGTAGATTATTGAAAATGATGACAGAACTGAGTACTAGACAGAAACTAAAATACCACCTTTAATTAGCTTATTTCTTCACATACTTGCCTTGTTAACCCCTATAGAGCGGCCAACTACATTATCAAACTGCAATAGACTACATACATTTGTAAAACTTGTACAAGTACCACACCCTACAACTTCCACAAGCTCAAATCCGCACAGAATATTCCCGAAAAACTTTACTGACCATTTGCCTGAACCAATTCCGCCGACAGGAAAAAACAAGAAGCCCCGTAGGCGGTGTCATGTTCACAACTTCCACAAGCTCAAATCCGCACAGAATATTCCCGAAAAACTTTACTGACCATTTGCCTGAACCAATTCCGCCGACAGGAAAAAACAAGAAGCCCCGTAGGCGGTGTCATGTTCACAACTTCCACAAGCTCAAATCCGCACAGAATATTCCCGAAAAACTTTACTGACCATTTGCCTGAACCAATTCCGCCGACAGGAAAAAACAAGAAGCCCCGTAGGCGGTGTCATGTTCACAACTTCCACAAGCTCAAATCCGCACAGAATATTCCCGAAAAACTTTACTGACTATTTAACAGAACCGCCATGAAGTTATATGCCAAGGTAATGAAGAAGCAGAAAATCAAGTTCTCCTCCAAGGCGGAGCTCAGTTTGGCTTGGGATAATCTTTCCAGCAAGAAGAGGAAAATTTACAGAAAGTATCTAGCACAAGCGAATGAAAAGTATTCGACAGAATTTGAAACATTTTTTAACAGTCTGTCTAAAAAAGAAAGAAAAAAATATAAAAAACTGAGAGAAGATGCTCTTAATTCGCAGTAGTTTATTGAAAATGATGACAGAACTGAGTACTAGACAGAAACTAAAATACCACCTTTAATTAGCTTATTTCTTCACATACTTGCCTTGTTAACCCCTATAGAGCGGCCAACTACATTATCAAACTGCAATAGACTACATACATTTGTAAAACTTGTACAAGTACCACACCCTACAACTTCCACAAGCTCAAATCCGCACAGAATATTCCCGAAAAACTTTACTGACCATTTGCCTGAACCAATTCCGCCGACAGGAAAAAACAAGAAGCCCCGTAGGCGGTGTCATGTTCACAACTTCCACAAGCTCAAATCCGCACAGAATATTCCCGAAAAACTTTATTGACCATTTGCCTGAACCAATTCCGCCGACAGGAAAAAACAAGAAGCCCGTAGGCGGTGTCATGTTCACAACTTCCACAAGCTCAAATCCGCACAGAATATTCCCGAAAAACTTTACTGACTATTTAACAGAACCGCCATGAAGTTATATGCCAAGGTAATGAAGAAGCAGAAAATCAAGTTCTCCTCCAAGGCCGAGCTCAGTTTGGCTTGGGATAATCTTTCCAGCAAGAAGAGGAAAACTTACAGAAAGTATCTAGCACAAGCGAATGAAAAGTATTCAACAGAATTTGAAACATTTTTTAACAGTCTGTCTAAAAAATAAAGAAAAAAATATAAAAAACTGAGAGAAGATGCTCTTAATTCGCAGTAGTTTATTGAAAATGATGACAGAACTGAGTACTAGACAGAAACTAAAATACCACCTTTAATTAGCTTATTTCTTCACATACTTGCCTTGTTAACCCCTATAGAGCGGCCAACTACATTATCAAACTTCAATAGACTACATACATTTGTAAAACTTGTACAAGTACCACACCCTACAACATCCACAAGCTCAAATCCGCACAGAATATTCCCGAAAAACTTTACTGACCATTTGCCTGAACCAATTCCGCCGACAGGAAAAAACAAGAAGCCCCCGTAGGCGGTGTCATGTTCACAACTTCCACAAGCTCAAATCCGCACAGAATATTCCCGAAAAACTTTACTGACCATTTGCCTGAACCAATTCCGCCGACAGGAAAAAACAAGAAGCCCCGTAGGCGGTGTCATGTTCACAACTTCCACAAGCTCAAATCCGCACAGAATATTCCCGAAAAACTTTACTGACAATGTTCACAACTTCCACAAGCTCAAATCCGCACAGAATATTCCCGAAAAACTTTACTGACCATTTGCCTGAACCAATTCCGCCGACAGGAAAAAACAAGAAGCCCCGTAGGCGGTGTCATGTTCACAACTTCCACAAGCTCAACTCCGCACAGAATATTCCCGAAAAACTTTACTGACCATTTGCCTGAACCAATTCCGCCGACAGGAAAAAACAAGAAGCCCCGTAGGCGGTGTCATGTTCACAACTTCCACAAGCTCAAATCCGCACAGAATATTCCCGAAAAACTTTACTGACAATTTGCCTGAACCAATTCCGCCGACAGGAAAAAACAAGAAGCCCCGTAGGCGGTGTCATGTTCACAACTTCCACAAGCTCAAATCCGCACAGAATATTCCCGAAAAACTTTACTGACCATTTGCCTGAACCAATTCCGTCGACAGGAAAAAACAAGAAGCCCCGTACTGGAGCGCCGGAGGTACGTTGCAGGGACACAAACCCGAAGTGGAGGATTTGAAAATGAACTAGTCAATTAACCGACTACATTACCCATTGGGTTAGATGAACGTCTGATGACCCTCCGTCTGAACCTAGCGGAGGACACCTATGCCGCTGTGATATCAGCGTACGCCCCGACCCGGGCCAAGGAAACTTTTTACTCCCACCTGGAGACTTTAATGCAAGAGTGGGAAGAGAGGCTGAACTCTGGAAAGGAAGGAATCGGGAAGATGAATGCCAATGGCCTGACGCTGCTAACAAAATGTGCCGAGCGTGACCTTGAAAAAAAAACCGGCGAAAGACCTCATGGCAACACCCTATATCCAACATCGTTAGGAAGAGAGACCAAAAAGAGGTCATGATCACAATAGCCATGACCGGAACTGACCATCGCTGGACCCATCATAGACTAGTATGCTCTGAAATTTCCCTTCAACTAAGATCGAAGAGACTTAACAGATCAAAACTATGCAGGGCAAAATACAACATAGAGTTGCTGAAGGATCGATCTATGAATCAAAAATTCCATCCCCCCCAGGAGTGGACAGAGAACAGGAAACATGCCGACTGGTTTGACGAGAACGATAGTCAGATATGTCATCTTGACTTTGGAGAGTATCTTGTATTCCTAATGTGGAACCATCTCTCGTGCGTTCCACTTATTATGTTTTACCTGTTCTCAATAGATGCCTTCAACTATAAAAAATGTTTGTAATGTCTTTTGAGAAAATAAACTGATTTGATTTGATTGCTTCCAATGCCAATCTACTAAGACAAAAAAGTCAACCGAAATGGGAAGCATGGCTCAAGGCAATAAACAACGTCTCAGGGGCCTAGAAACTTTATGATACGATCAGATAGATGGTGCACTTGTCGTCAGCTGGACGATCCGGACATTTGTGTTTATTTCATTTTTAGCTTATTCCACTAACAACTTCAACATATTATTCAACAATTTATTCTAATTGTCATTGGAACAAATGAAAATTCTTTCTATAAAGGAAAACACTTGTATAGTTTCAACACCAAAACAGGAAAAAGGTATTTTGTCACAAATAACTATCCTAAAGAGCGGCAATCATCAAACTGTCTCTTCCCTTTCCGACATTCATCATTGAATCATTTGACTTGCATACCTCGTACATTCTCGACACCGAGACTTGTAATTCGTCCGCACTATCCGTCACTCATCTAGCACCAGCATTTATACCTTTAAGAGATTTGAATTTTATTATTTCAGAATATGTCCAGAGGTGTCCGAATCCAGCCGAAGATGAAGGGAACTGAGGGAGAAGGAATCTGTAATGTGTGTGGTATGTATGGATGGGGCAAGAGTGTTTCTAAACATGCATTAACAACTTCAACATATTATTCAACAATTTATTCTAATTGTCATTGGAACAAATTCTTTCTATAAAGGAAAACACTTGTATAGTTTCAACACCAAAACAGTAAAAAGGTATTAATAACTACCATAAGGAGCGGCAATCATCAAACAATTCACATAATAATATTTTTACACCTGAAGACGGAGGAGGCATCCTCTGAAACACGTCGTGTACTAAAAAGTGGTCCGAACAATGTTTAATCAATTCCCTAAGCAGATTACTATGGAATGCCTTAATTTTCAATAAGTTGATTAATGCCAGTACGGCTTACAAGGCAAAATTAAAATTGAAATATGACACAAATTTCCCTTAAAATTTATTTCAACCAGTGCTGCAAAGTGAGTAAGTTAATACCAAATTATATTAAAATTAAAACCAATAACAAATCTGCTCAAACCGGAGTAAACAAAGCCGTTGCTACGTGGATTGACAGAATGCCCGAGGCAAGACTCCCACGCCAGGGACTCTGGGAAAAGACTGCAGAGGACACACAAGACTCTGAAGCACAGCGCAGAGAGCCACGACAATAAAGTGCAAAAGTACAATATACCGGCCCTGAAGCAGAGGGTTCTTTTGGGTGCGCTTCTCTAGGGGTTGGATAACCCTCTAGTCTTTATCTAGGTCCCCATCGCCCGCGGGAGTCGAGTCACTTGACTTATGAGATGCAATCGTTTGTGGTAAATACAAATTTGGGAGTTACCGCATTGCGAGCTTATCTACATACCGTCGATGACGTCATCGTAACAACTTTCAATGATCATACCCATTGAAATACGAGTATATCCAACTATGCCCAAATACTTACAAAGTTTAAATATAATAATATATGGAAAGTGAGTTATAAAATTAAATATATTAAAATTTGGATTTTCAATCAAATTCACTTAAACCATACAGCGTTATAAAAATGCCTTAATTTTGGGTTCCAATTTTGTTGATGCTCTTGTAAGGCGAAACACGTTGGTAATTCCTGTTTCCAACTTTTGATTCTCCTGACATGTGACAGGTAACTAGTCTATAGTACAGGATCTACTATTAGGGGGCTATAATATGGGCTGGAGTGCGTGCAGGAGAAGGACAACACACACCAGAATGGGAAAAGGAGCTAGACTTGCTTTTGGTTGGATGTCGTCTGTGCTACGCTTGTGATCGGAGATAGATCTCAAGTACGGCCACCCTGCAGTATTCATTTCCCCTCTGGCATGATACCACGAGAAACCGTGGAAGTAGAAAGCCAACTGAACAGGTTGAGTGGCCTCTTCAGGCCTACACCTGGCCTTAATGGGAGAGTCGCATTGATGAGTGCCAAGTCCCGTGAAATCAGCGGTACGGGGGCAGTGACTGACTGATGTACATCACTGCGATGGTTTCTAAAGGCTAAATGCGGTGCGTGAACCCTGGAAGATCTATATAATCCCCGCTACACAAGATTGCCAACTACATAATAAAGATGAAACATTCCCAACAGCTCCTGCAGTATAGCATAGTAAGTTACAATACAAACTCCTTGATGTGGACCATTCTACGAGCCTCCCTTCTTTCAATATAATAATAACAATACCAAATTCAAATCATCAATCCTAGTGAGACCATACCAATACAAATAACCTTTTCCTAGTGCCTAGGGTCAACATGTGTTATAATATTAGTAGAGGGTAATGTATTCTCCCGGATTAACACTTTTTTCTTTCTAAATTAATTGAGTTTAGATCCCATTTCAACCCAAGGCCAACACTCGGTGTGAAATCATTACATTAAAACATAAGCTAGTCACCATCTCCAGGATCCTCGTGGAGCGGAGCAGCAGCGGGCGCCGGTGCAGCACCCGTACGGGGGTCTTGGTCTCCTCGCCCTTCTTCAAACAGCCACAACGCAGCTTCTAGTAACAATACTATTCCAACAGGGCAGCCAATCTTCCCGCTGCGGGCCTCACCTGGAGACGAGCTGCAGGTCCCTGAGCAGACCGCCGTCCCGGCTCATGCGGAGCTGCAGGTCGCGCAGCACGGCGGCCTCCAGGCGGGCCCCGCGCGGCTCCGCCAGCTCCAGCCTCGCCCCCCTGTCTTCCTCCGCTACCCTGCAATTATACACTATTATACACTATTGCACTAGTGCAGTTGTTATCATCTCTGCGGCAGTGGTACAGGGGAGACTCACTCTCCATGAGGCGCCTGGCACAGCTCCCGTACCTGTCCCACACAAATACAGAGGCTCAGGTGGCGATACAGGACAATATATTGTGTATAGTACAGAGATGGTTCAACATTAGGAAGACAATAGAGTGCTATAGAATTGTTGCCGGCAGCAGCTCAGAGATATTGGCCAGTGAGCGACTTATTATAGCGAGATTTTAGTAGCGTCAGTATACCCAAGTCAACTAGTGGATAATGTGATTCTAATTGGACTTTTTAAATTGATATGAATGGAAAAGACTGGATAAATTAGAAGAAGCATTTGAACATTGTCGCATCCATTACAAAAGGCAACAAAACCCTTGTTAAGGATGACTACCTCAGCAAGTTAGTGTGAGTGTGAAGCCAAGTTTTATCATCAGGTCTGGTTAAATAGAGAATTGATCATTAACTTGGACCAACATTCGGAATAAGTTACAAGTGCTGAGCTCCATTGGAGATACGATGCAAGCAAATGGAATAATTATTCCACAGCTACTTTATAATAAAACAATCTGCGATGGCCAAATTCATTTCGGTTTAAAAAGGGATCAAATTTCACGGATACTACGTATCTAATACATTTGTTTTCAAATAATTACCTTCTCACCGTCCAACTGCCTTTTCACGGAAGACCGTCACCGCATCTAATGCTAAATGCAACCAAATAAATCAAATAATATTCTGCCGACATTATGCAGTCGGGTTAAAATTTTTCCAAACATTCGAATTTCGAAAGTCGAAACAAACGCGGATTCGAAACAGACCAAAGACAAAATAATACAAATACGCCGTTTGCGGTAGGAACTGGATGGAAACTATCATAGATATTTCTTACAAATAAATCGAACCTGTACATGTGTCAGTAAGTTGCTCTCGACACGGGGTGAAACATGACGATTAGTCGTATCCCACTCCATATCTCGAAGCACTCTCTCACAACGTATTGCCCAGTGTTTATTCGCTAATGTGATTATTATTCGATCTCTAAGATGCTCCGGGAGGTATAGTGATATGAGATTGAAACCAATATTTACTATTTACACTTATATTTATTTACACAAAAATACAAAAAGAAAGAAACATATCACTTATAAATTAAAGATGACTTACTTGCTATCCGTTGGAACGACTTAAAACTACTCCGTCACTGAATAACGCTACTTGATCTGCGGCGAGGACCGTCGTGGCCAGCATCAAGGACTGCCGGAGGCTGCATAACACAGAAGCATCACGCGGATCATGGACCGCGGAGGGCACGGGTCTTCTTCACAGCGACAGCGGTGGCCAGCATCACGCCCCAATGGTGATGAGCTGACGCCATGGTTACTACGAGGACGGTGATCTGCGAAGCCAGCGTGATGGCGAGTCGGCCGCTAATGGCGTCCACGCCAAGAGGGACGTGCGAGGCGGGAATAGCCTCTGGCCCGCGCGCCGCGGCCAGCGGGCGCGGGGAAGCCGCACGTCCGCCTCCTCTGAAATCTGTTTTTCAACTCTCGAGCGCCGCTCGTCCAACCCTCTCGGGCCTGCTCCGCAGGGTGAGGGGTTAGGTCATCTCCTTCAAAGTGTGGCCACTCGCGAAAATTGGACCCGGCAGTACTTAACTGCTTTGCGATACCGGGGCAGAACGCTATTTATTTTCACTCACAGAATTGTCATTATTGTTTTTAAATTGTCTTTCATAATCTTATCACAAATTAAAATTAAACTTAACTAAGATCAAACAAGCCTCCAGAGAGAAAACGCCTTTTCGGTCATGTAAAATTTGTCCAGTGCAATCTCACCTATTATGCCATGAAACATGGCTATATCACATGTACCACTGTCATTTATATAACACACTGGGAATTATGTCGACTTCAATTACGAGTAGAACAAAATCCTATTTTTGAAAGCATGGCACGACCAAATGAATGTAGAGGAATAAGAGAGATATAATTAATTGCCTATCCAGGATATTTGTTGCGGCCAATAGAGGTGATATCACGGACCCACCTGATGCTCGTATATTAATACGGCGCACACTGGGGCCGATCCAGGAATTGTTGGAATAAACCCCTTTAATATTAGGTCACAAATAATTCCTGGAATCGATAGTTAAATATACCTGGCATACAGCTCAGTAGTCTAAAGTCATGTTCCATATTGTTTTTGAAAATGATATATTCTGAATTGTAATATTTGAAGGCATTTTAGGCATGTATAGAAGGGGACTAGTATAAAAGGATGAAAGTATAACAAATGCAGTAGAAATGAGATCTCTTAAACGAATCTGTGTATGACAAAATTTCAAATGAAAATTTAACAAGTGAAGAGAGTGTTAGGTTCAAAATAATGACGGGATCATTAAGATGGTTTGGACTCACGGAAAGAATGGTAAAAAAATTATATGTTAATGATGTAAATGGAACTAGAAATAGAATAAGAAAACCGAGGAAAACGTAATGAACGATCGTAACAATCAAATAAATTAAATATTGAATGTAGGGCACGTGAGGAGTAGGAGAAATCGACGCGCGTGCATGTCACGTTGTATGAATGTTAAGGAAGCGAGAGAAATATGTCAGGAAAGAAAAGTGTGGCAGTCCATTCTTTCTGCCTACCACTCCGGAGAGACGGCGTGATGGTTAGTTAGTTAGTTAGACATTTATCCACTTCCGTATTGATATAGCCATGTTTCATGGCATAATAGGTGAGGTTGCACTAGGGCGTTTTCTCTCTGGAGGCTTGTTTGATCTTAGTTAAGTTTAATTTTAATTAGTGATAAGATTATGAAAGACATTTTAAAAACAATTCTGTGAGTGAAAATAAATAGCGTTCTGCCCCGGTATCGCAAAGCAGTTAGGTACTGCCGGCCGGATGCAGAGAGTGGCCACACTTGAGAGGGGATGATCTGCAGCTCTCGGCCCCCAGTCTACCACCGGCCTCCGGGAAAGGAACATCTCCCCCTCCCTCCCCCGTAGGGGAGATAGTCTAAAAAGATCGCGAAGTGTTATACCGAACGCCGGGAAGTGATTCTGAAAAAGATCGCGATATCGCCGCATGGCATCAGCAACCATGGCGTCAGCTCATCATCATTGGGACCTGATGCTGGCCACGGCTGTCTCAGCGAATGAGACCAGACCGCTCCTCACCCGTCCTCGCGCCCGCCTCGCACCTCCCTCGTGGTGTGGACGCCACGTGCCGGCTGGATCGACGACTTCGCAGATCAGATCAAGTAGTGTTAATTCAGTGACGGAGTAGCTTTAAGTCGTTGGCCAACGAATAGAAGTAAGTCATCTTTAGTTTATAAGTGATCTTGTTTATTTGTTTTGTATGTTTGTGTTTAAATATAAGTGTAAATAGCAAATATTGGTTTCAATCTCATATCACCATACATCCCGGAGCATCTTAGAGATCGAATAATAACCACATTAGCGAATAAACACTGGGCAATACGTTGTGAGAGAGAGATATGGAGTGAGATACGACTAATCGTCATGTTTCACCCTGTGTCGGAAAGCATCTTGAAAATATTGCGCCTTATAGTAAAGAGAATGATTTAAAAAAAACATTGTAAAATAAATGTTATTAGGGTAAGTACTTTACTTTTAATAGACATGGCTTAACTAGCATTTTTAGTAGTGGTAGCATTGACGACAAAATCAACCAATTAGAGCGCGGTATCGCATTCCGTTGTTAGCAGCCGTGAATTCGAAATTATTTTGACAGTACGACGGTTTTTGACGTCGAGTTTAAGAGCGAAAGTATAATTAGATTCCTTCATATTTACTATAGAAATGGGTAAGAATTATTCATACGTTTACACATTCCATTCAATTAGCGCGATGACTGCGTGTTACATTTTGTCTCGCTTGCTTTAGTAATTCAATTTGTTAATAATAACTATGAAATCTTAATCTAAGAAACAAATGATGTGTCAAAAGGATTTCAATTCATGAGTAGCTAACTAACTAACCGCAGCAGGCAGAAAGAATGGCAATCTTCTGTCCTGACATACTGTTTCTCTCGCTTCATCTCTAAAATTCATACATCGTGTCATGCACGCGCGTCCATTTCTCCGACTCCTCACGTGAACGACATTTAATATTGAATCGATTTGATCTTGCCATTGCTTTCCTCTATTTCTAGCTCTGTTCACATATACCTTCTTCACCATTCTGTCTTCACTCCTTCTTTCCCCTTCTTATACTTGCCTTGGAGACTCTGTCATACACAGATTCTCATCCTTCTTTTGCCAGTTCCGTGCTTCACTTCCATATCAAAATAAAGACAAAAATGGAAGTTGTTAAAAAACTCATTTAATAGACAAATAAACCATCACGCCGTCTCCCTGAAGGGGTAGGCAGAAAGAATGGACTGCCACACTTTTCTTTCCTGACATATTTCTCAATTCACTTCCTCGACATTCGTACATCGTGTTACGCACGCGCGTCCATTTCTCTGACTCCTCACATGGCCGACATTCAATATTTGATTTATTTGATCGTGCCACGTTTTCCTCGGTCTTCCGATTCTATTTCTAGTTCCATTTACATCGTTGACATATAATTTTATTACCATTTTTTCTTCATTCATTCTTTCCATGTGTCCAAACCATCTTAATGATCCTTTCATTCTTTTGTTCATAACACCATCATTCGCACCGCATTCACTTCTTATATTTTCATTCGACACTCTATCATACACAGAGTATCCACACATTCGTCTAAGAGATCTCATTTCTGCTGCATTTATTCTACTTTCATACTTTGTTTGCCAGTTCCATGCTTCGCTTCCATACATAAGGGTCGGTAGAAGAACACCATTGTGCACTGCCATTCTAGTTTTTTTGGATATGTTTTTGTTTGCGATGACAACTTTAAGTGCACCATTCACTTTGTTGCCTGCCCCAACCCTTCTTTCAATATCCCTCTCCACTCGCCCAACTCTTGTAAACATACTACCTAAATACACGAACTCAACTACCTGCTCCAAATTTTCACCATTCACGCTAATGTTGCAGACTGTCGTGGTTTCTTCCTTTTCAAAAATCATTACCTTGGACTTATTAACATTCATCGTCAGATCATTTCGCATGCATACCTCATACATACTATTCACCAGGACTTGTAGTTCATGCTCCTTGTCTGCAAGATCATCCGCATACAAGAGACAGCTTACTGACACTCTGCTCATTTTGGCACCTACATCCAACCCTTTCAGCTCTTTCATACATTTGTCAATATACCTACCGATTAAATAACCACGGGGACATTACGCAGCCCTGTTGGACACCTCTATTGATATCAAACCAGGCTGTAAGATCTCCATTTACTCTGACACTAGCAGTGCTATCCGTGTATAGCGACTTAATTGCCGTGATCAGTTTTGTACTTATTCCATATTCAGACAATATTTCCCACAACTATACTCTATTAACGTAATTCCAATTTATTATTATTATTATTATTACATTTCTTTCTTATATCAGCATTTGAGATTCTGTCGTATATCGTTCTACCACATATACGTTTCAGAGATCACATCTCTACCGCATTTTTTCTGCTCTCATCCTTCTTCTGTCAGTTCCATGCTTGGCTTCCATACATTAGGGTTGGGATCAGAACTTTCGTTGATATTTTTAAATTATTATTTAAAATGAACTTCCATTAAAAGATTTCAGTTAAATCATTTGATTATATTTATTGTATTTTTAGATGATGTTGAGGCTATTCGAAGGGGCATTGAGAGGTGCCTCCGTCGCTTCAGCCTTGAGGAGTTGCGGATCCACGGGGGCGTGGTGCTGGGCACCGCTAGCGTGAGGGCTGCCGAGGGACGTCTGGTCTCTTCTGGGCGGCGTATCACGACCACAACCCTCGCAGCCGCCATGGCAGCCGGAATCAGACAACCTACGATGGATCAATTTGAATTCCTACGTCTGCTTGGTAACTGATATTCTTGTGCTCCTGGTATAATGTGTCGTCTATCCCGGGCAGAGATGGACATCTTTCATACGAATTCAGCAATGTCCATTCTTGATTCTACCGAGTATTCTGCCTCCTTAACCCTCACCACTCCATTATTTTTTGATATTGTTTGTCAGCCAACTCTAATTTAAATAATGTCGAAATATTAATTTATTGATAGGTAGTTACAAAAAACATTATGGACTACTTATAGTTTTGCATAGTATGGTACTTTTTAAAACAATCTCCAGGATGGAGACCAGGTCTTCTGTTTCACGTCTTCCCTTGTCCAGTTTCGCAATGAAGTGAGGCTTGTACTCTAATCGCTCCTCTGCATGACGTATCACGCCAAGTATTTTAGGTTATGTGGATTTGCAAGGATTATTTTATAGTCAAATAAAAACAGTCCAAATCTTATTAAAACGTGAAATTAAATGTTTTTAAACGAATAATCACAAGAAACAACGACACGTGTCATGTTTTGCGTACATATAGCCATGTCGGCTGGCATTCCACAAAGGAGTGGTAAGGATTAACATCATATTATTGATTCTCAGTGTCTGGATACTGCGGAAACACAACGTGGCAGGTGCATCTGTGCAGCGAGCCTCTGGACTTTGACGAGAGCGTCCATGGAGAGCGTCGCGTGTGCTCTTGGCGAAGGGCTGTCTCTCCGTTGCCGGGTTACCCGTGGGCCTCACGGGGCCATGCTTGCCGCGCTGGGACCAGGGGCCCGCGCGGCTGTGATGCTCTACTTCCCAGAGCTGCGCTGCGTCCTCGCGGGCTGGACTGTGGATAAGACGAAGCTGCTGTCGAACGTGGCCAACGGTAAGATCGTATCTTTAATGTTAATATGTGTTTGCGTCTTGGCTTGAGCATGGAACTGGCGAAAGAAGGATGTAAGTAGAAGAAATGCAGTAGGAATGATTTTTGTTACGAGACGCTTACAGTACCCTTAAGAGTTGTCCATAGTCAAACTAACTAACTAACTAACCATCACGCTGTCTCACCAAAGGGGTAGGCAGAAGGAATGAAATGCCACACTTTTCTTTCCTGACATATTTCTCCTCACGTGGCCGACATTCAATATTTAATTTATTTGATAGTACTACGTTCTCCTCAGATTTCTGATTTTATTTCTACTTCCATTAGCTTCGTTAACATATGTATATTTTTACCATTCATTCATTCTTTCCATGTGTTTGAACCATCTTAATGATCCTTTCATTATTTTGTTCATAACACCATCATTCGCACCGCATTCACTTCTTATATTTTCATTCGACACTCTATCATACACAGATTTAATAAATATTCAAGAGATTTCATTTCTACTGCATTTATTCTATTAGGTGTATAACTTTGCTTCCGCCGTTTTTTTCTCCGAAATTCGAGGCTTTATCGTAAAAAACTGGTTATACATTTATGATTCAAAGTATTGTCCATCGCTGGCCACTACTTTCTCCCATCTTTCGGGCAGCATACGAATCCCGCGTTGAAAAAACTGGTCATCTTTTGAAGCGATCCACGAATCGATCCAATTTTTTACTTCTTCATAAGACCGGAAGTGCTGGTCAGATAGTCCGAGGGAGCAACGTCTGGAGAATACGGCGGGTGGGGTAGGACTTCCCATTTCAAAGTTTCCAAGTATGTCTTGACCACTTTCGCAACATGGGGTCGAGCATTGTCACGCTGTAAAATCACTTTATCATGTCTCTCGTTGTATTGCGGCCGTTTGTCTTTCAATGCTCGGCTCAAACGCATTAATTGCGTTGGATAACGATCGCCTGTGATTGTTTCAGTCGGTTTTAACAACTCATAATACACTACGCCGAGCTGGTTCGGTTTGGCCGTCGACGTGGAAGCATGGCCGGGATATCCCCATGATTTTCTGCGCTTGGGATTATCGTAATGAACCCACTTCTCGTCCCCAGTCACAATGCGATGCAGAAATCCCTTCCGTCTTTGCCTTGCAAGCAGCTGTTCACAAACACACAAACGCCGTTCAACATCTCTCGGCTTCAACTCGTACGGCACCCAATTTCCTTGTTTCTGAATCATTCCCATGACTTTCAGGCGTTTTGAAATGGCTGGTTGCGTCACTCCCAATGATCCTGCCAATTCTCGTTGCGTTTGACACGAGTCTTGATCAAGTAATGCCTCCAATTCTGCATCTTGGAAAACCTTCTCTCTTCCACCGCCATGCTGGTCTTGGACGTTAAAATCACCGTTCTTGAAGCGTTGAAACCACTCTCGGCACGTTCTTTCACTAATAGCGGCCTCACCATAGGTATTTGAGAGCATTCGATGAGCCTCAGCCGCAGATTTCTTCATATTAAAGCATAAAATTAAAACCTCCCGCAAATGACGAGAATTTGGCTCGTAAGCTGACATGTTTAATCGGGAATACTTAAGCTTATTGTATGACATCTATGATCTATTTATTCCAACTACCACTTACCGCTACTGCCATCTATTGCAAAACGGCGGAAGCAAAGTTATATACCTAATAATTAAAACAGATAAAAGGGCGCCGCGGCGTCCTACGGCGTTTCGGGTGTGGACTGAAATAATAAATAACAAATTGAATAAAATGGTTACCTGTGGGTCTCCGCCCAGCTTATGTGTAGGCTTAGCCGGAGCATCGGTATCCATGGATAGGTCGATTTCCCTGGTCTCCCCTTTCAAGGCCTCCGTCCACGCCTTGATCCCGGCCTGCAAGCGGACTCCAAGACTCTTCTCCACCTGGACAAAAGAGACGATTAGATGGATACTTCTCTAGCCTTCACATTCATACAGCGTGTCGTGCACTGTCGCTTCCAACACAATAGGCAGAGACGGCGGACCCCCACACTCTTCCATTCTGAGACGCTTCTCTAGCCTTCACATTCATACAGCGTGTCGTGCACTGTCGCTTCTAACACAACAGGCAGAGACGGTGGACCGCCACACTCTTCCATCCTGACACGCTTCTCTAGCCTTCACATTCATACAGCGTGTCGTGCACTGTCGCTTCTAACACAACAGGCAGAGACGGTGGACCGCCACACTCTTCCATCCTGACACGCTTCTCTAGCCTTCACATTCATACAGCGTGTCGTGCACTGTCGCTTCTAACACAACAGGCAGAGACGGTGGACCGCCACACTCTTCCATCCTGACACGCTTCTCTAGCCTTCACATTCATACAGCGTGTCGTGCACTGTCGCTTCTAACACAACAGGCAGAGACGGTGGACCGCCACACTCTTCCATCCTGACACGCTTCTCTAGCCTTCACATCCATACAGCGGGTCATGCACTGTTCCTAGTTACCTCTTCATCCAGGCGCTGCACCCAGAGGTGCAGGTTGGAGTACTGCCTCAGCGAGAGATCGTCCACGGCGTGCTGGATCTTGCCGAGGATGTCTGCCTGTAAGGGCACGTCTCGATGGGGCGCACGTCCACCTCCAGCTGCTCCTCCACCACAACCAGGTCTTCCACCTGCATCAGACAAATTCACAATATAATCGGATCAAATGTTTAAAAAAACTCGCATGTGAAACATCTTGCTATCTGCAGATTAAGGGTTAAAAAAACTCACATGTGAAACATCTTTCTATCTGCTTATTAAATGTTAAAAAAACTCACATGTGAAACATCTTTCTATCTGCTTATTAAATGTTAAAAAAACTCACATATGAAACATCTTGCTACCTGCAGATTAAGTGTTAAAAAAACTCACAGGTGAAACATCTTGCTATCTGGAGATTAAATGTTAAAAAAACTCACATGTGAAACATCTTTCTATCTGCAGATTAAAGGTTAAAAAACTCATATGTGTCACATAGAAGACGGTACTCACCTTCTCCTGAAAGGACACGACTACCTCGCTGAGCTTCTGCACGTACGGATCCAGCTTGCAGGACTCCCAGACAAGACCCATGCCTTCGGAGATGAGGGCCAGGACGTCCCTTCGGAGACCAGCCACCAGCGGTACGATGGAAGCCTTGTCCTCGATCTTGGAAGCGGAAAATATACGATAATTCAATTCCATCGTAAAACTCCATATTAAATAATTAATACGAATGAAAATGTCTGTTTTATACTAGTTTTATTATATTCTAAGGGATTGGCACGTCTGTCCTTGCTAAGGCACTATCAAATGTAGCGAGAATCAAACTGTTTATATACCCGAGCTAATGGAGCAGAATAAGGTGATTGGAGTGGCTTCGTACATTGTTAACTGGAATTAACGGGCTAGAAACTCAAAATTTAACCTAACATTACATTATCAACATGAAAGCATGCATCTACATATTAAATATATATAAATAAATATAATTCTAAACATGTAAAATGAATGCGAAAGCTGAAGACGATTGTATCGAGAGAAATCTCAATAAGAAATTTAATTTTCGATTTGAATATGTTCCTTTCAATCAAATGCTGGATAATTTCGCTGTAAAAATAGCTCGTTCACGACGAATGGCTATCGAAGGCAAATAACTGAAAAATCAATTCGAGAACGCTTAGATTTAGACCGATATGTTTATGCTAGAATATTCCGGAGGCTCGGTGAAGCAGGGAAGAACGAACTGCCGTAAAATTGTAGGTTGGGATGCGTATAGCTTAGGACGGATGAAGAAATACGACGACATAAAATGTAAGGTTTAGATGCGTATACAAGTGGCGAGGCTGCGGTCTGGACGGGGCTGGACGGCAAGATCGCCCTCCGGCCCCCACGGCCTCTGGGCCGGCCCCGGCCCCTGGGCGGCGGCGAGGCTGCGGTCTGGACGGAGCTGACCGGAGGCGGGGGGGACTTGCCGTCCAGCCCCGTCCAGACCGCAGCCTCGCCGCCTTATTTTGCCAGTTCCATGCTTCACTTCCATAAAACAAAAATAACAGTTGTTAAAAAACACAGTTTTATTTAATAGACAAATAAACCATCACGCTGTCTCCGCGAAGGGATAGGCAGAAAGAATGGACTGCCACACTTTTCTTTCCTGACATATTTCTCAATTCGCTTCCTCGACATTCATACATCGTGTTATGCACGCGCGTCGATTTCTCTGACTCCACACATGGCCGACATTCAATGATTTATTTGATCGTGTCACGTTTTCCTCGGTCTTCCGATTCTATTTCTAGTTCCATTTACATCATTGACATTCATTTTTTCCATGTGTCCAAACCATCTTAATGATCCTTTCATTCTTTTGTTCATAACACCATCATTCGCACCGCATTCACTTCTTATATTTTCATTCGACACTCTATCATACACAGAGTATCCACACATTCGTCTAAGAGATGTCATTTCTGCTGCATTTATTATACTTTCATACTTTATTTGCCAGTTCCATGCTTCACTTCCATACATAAGGGTCGGTAGAAGAACGAACACCATTGTGCACTGCCATTCTAGTTTTTTTGGAAATGTTTTTGTTTGCGATGACAACTTTAAGTGCACCATTCACTTTGTTGCCTGCCCCAACCCTTCTTTCAATATCCCCTCTCCACTCGCCCAACTCTTGTAAACATACTACCTAAATACACGAACTCAACTACCTGCTCCAAATTTTCACCATTCACGCTAATGTTGCAGACTGTCGTGGTTTCTTCCTTTTCAAAAATCATTACCTTGGACTTATTAACATTCATCGTCAGATCATTTCGCATGCATACCTCATACATACTATTCACCAGGACTTGTAGTTCATGCTCGTTGTCTGTAAGTAGGACAGCGTAATCCGCATACAAGAGACAGCTTGGTGACACTCCGCTCATTTTGGCACCTGCATCCAACCCTCTTTCATACACTTGTCCATATATAGATTAAACAACCACGAGGACATTACGCAACCCTGTTTGATGCCTAACAGAGCTATAATTTAAATATAGTTAAAGTCAAATAAAAAAAAATAAAAATACCTTTTCAAGTGTCCTTTCGTATGTGCGTACGCTTTCAATGAGGGAGATAGCGTAGGGGTAAAGTTGGTTAGCCTGGTGGGCCTTGTTCACGATAGCCAATGGCACCCTGCATAACAAAAATAACATTTATATACAAGCATATATGGACACTGCACCAGGCGTTTGTTATAAGGGGCTGCCGGGTTATGGAGCATATCTCTCCACTGCTCCTGGTCGCTGTTGCAGCGGCCACTACACCAGGCGCTTGTTATAAGGGGCTGCCGGGTTATGGAGCGTATCTCTCCATTGCTTCTGGTCGCTTTAGATTATAGAAGTTAGATTAGAAGATAGCTCACCTGAAGCCGAGGTTCTTAAGGTTGCGCACCTCCTTGTAGAGGGTGATGATCTCCGGAAGGAAGTTCACCTTCAACTTGAGGACATTACCGCCTTTACCGGAGCGAGCTCGCACCGACTCGATGGCGAATATGCGTCCGGAGACGCCTAGGTTCCTCTGCTGCACCTATAGAACACAGACAAAGAAAGAATTAGTACAAATAACCCAAAAACCAATTAGAGAACAAGTGGCTAGACGCAAATGGCAGTGGATCGGTCACACTCTGAGACGGAACCCAGCCTGCATCGCTCAGGGCGCACTAGACTGGTCCCCTATGGGGGGAAAGAGGAAGCGAGGCAGACCTAGAGCCACCTGGAGAAGAGCCCTGCAGGACGAGGTTAAAGCAGCAGTCACTTGGGATGATAGACACGGGTGGAAAAGGTTCCTTGAGGCCCTATGCACCACGGAGGTGTGACAGGACAAAAATAAGAAGAAAAACCCTCCTTCACGTTCATACAAGGGGTGAGCGCTCCGCTCACGAGTTAACTCAAAGAGTCGACTCATTTTGGTTAGTGAGTTAGTGGGCAATGATTCGCTGGCTGAATCGTAAATTATTGCAATAATTTCTATTTTACGTTTGTTATAATAATAATAATAATAATATGCTAACTTGTAAAGCGCCGTTTTTGTGATGTAATCACCTCAAGGGCACCTTAATGTGAACGCTGCATCTGATTGATATTCGCGATCCATTAGAAAGTATAATAGAACAAAATATGCAAGTTTTAAATTGGGTATGAAATATGAAAAAGATGGGTTTTCGGCTTAGATCTGAAGTCTGTCGGATCATTTATGCATCTGAGGTGTGAAGGGAGATTGTTCCAAGCTCATGGACCGGCTACCGCAAACGCTCGATCCCCGAAATTTGTACTGGGGCAACGCTCCGGCTCAACTAATCTTCCTATTGCCGAGGAGTTCGCCGAACGAAGTGTGGATTTCCTTGTATTTAGGCTGTCCGTTATACAGAGTTCAGATATATAACTTGGTGCCATTCCATGTAGCGCTTTGAAGACTGCCCAGCAGAATTTATACTGGATTCTTTCTGGACTCTTAAGCCAGTGAAGTTCTTTGAGATGTTGTGTTATATGGGACTTTTTTGGAATGCCTTTAATGAGTCTTGCTGCAGCATTGAACGCAGATTGAAGTTTGTTTAATTGTTGTTTTGGAATGTTTGCATAAATTCCATTACTCACCGGTCAGCGGCATCATGAAGGTGTGGAAGGTCCACCGTCAGCAGGCGCCCGAGAGCGGTGTACAGCATGCTGCGGCAGCGCATCCCGCCCACGCTTGCTCCGCAGCCCAAGAACGGGAAGTGCTCAGACTGGAGGTGGAAAATATTAAATTAAAGGCATAGATCAGGTTCACATACAAATCTATAGGTATGCAGTTAAGATTGTTATATTGTAACAAAGCGGTAAAAGGTGGAATTGGAAAATAGCGAAACCTACCGAAATGACAACATTACACCGCTGGAATGTATTTTACATATCTCACAATTTAGACATCTCGAGAGCTAGGAATAATCAAACCTCGTCAAGGAAGTGCTAACTCCACAGCTACTTTATAATAAAACAATCTGCGATGGCCAAATTGATTTCGGTTTAAAAAGGGATCAAATTTCACGAATACTACGTATCTAATACATTTGTTTTCAAATAATTACCTTCTCACCGTCCAACTGCCTTTTCACGGAAGACCGTCACCGCATCTAATGCTAAATGCAACCAAATAAATCAAATAATATTCTGCCGACATTATGCAGTCGGGTTAAAATTTTTCCAAACATTCGAAAGTCGAAACAAGCGCGGATTCGAAACAGACCAAAGACAAAATAATACAAATACGCCGTTTGCGGTAGGAACTGGATGGAAACTATCATAGATATTTTGATATAGCCATGTTTCATGGCATAATAGGTGAGATTGCACTGGACAAATTTTACATGACCGAAAAGGCGTTTTCTCTCTGGAGGCTTGTTTGATCTTAGTTAAGTTTAATTTTAATTAGTGATAAGATTATGAAAGACAATTTAAAAACAATAATAGTGATAATGACAATTCTGTGAGTAAAAAAAAATAGCGTTCTGCCCCGGTATCGCAAAGCAGTTAGGTACTGCCGGCCGGATGCAGAGAGTGGCCACACTTGAGAGGGGATGATCTAACCCTCCGCCCTGCAGAGTTAAATCCTTGATGTCAGTCTTTTTAAATTATTTAAATTGAACTTGGAACTTACGACCTCCATTAGCTTTTTATGAATAAATGTTATTATTAATACCATTGAAGCGCCACTCTTGTTTTTTATATACCACTTTTGCTCTTTGTGCATTAAACGATTACATAAAAGTTGCGATATAATGGCGATCCGTTGGGATTCAGCAACAGAAGGCATATCTCGACAAATTTGCCTGGAGTCCAGGGTGCCCTTGGAAAACTCCAACAAAGAGGTTTTGAATATTTAAACTGTTTCAAATTAACGTTACTTAGGATCCGTAACTTAACCCCCATTGTGCCGCTGGCTTCATTTGCAGTAAAAAAAAAGCTCTTAACCCTCCCTTCCCTATGATGGGTATCTTCTACACGTTGCTTCTAAAAACCATCAATATCTCTATACATATAATTAGTACAAGGTTAAGATTTTAGGTATTCCTCCATCATATATTTACGCATTGATTTAAAAAATAATATTAATAATAATCAGAATTTATCGGGTACATCGGAGGTATTTTGTGATAGTCGAAAACAACTATACTATATTCGCATCTCACTCTTGCATATGTTCTAGCTCAATGTTCTCACTCTCGCCGTCCCGCCGCTTTCGGGCTTGCAACCAGAGTGGGTCTATGCCCGTTCCGTGAGCGTTGCCAGTTGTTTTTAGCAATTAAATCTCAATTATTATAATTTTTTTACTTGAATTATAATTATATAAGGGGATTAGCTATGAATGCTCCTTTTTTTAACCCCTGTTGTTATAATGGTCTCCGTTTTGTAATGGATTCAATGACAATATTTCGGGGTTTAAACCCTCTATTATTGTTAACAATGTGTTGAGCCATAACCATTATCATATTCTGCTTTATTAACTCAGATATTTTATAGAAACTACAGCGCGCTTGATTCTCGCTACATTTTATAACGACTAAGCAAGGCGAAATTTACAATTCCCATAAACTGTAATAAAGCTTCTAGAAAATTTACGTTTTCTTTTATTATTTATAACCGAGTTTATATCATCGTTCAAGAAATAATAAATGCTTATTGTATGCCCAGTTTCTGTTCATTACGGAATAATACAATTGACCCGTTAATTTATAATGGAAAAATGCAGAGAACCTTAACGAAATATTGGACTTATTACATGCGAGCAATGTGTAATAGCTACACAACAACGAAAAGGGAATGTCTGTGGATGATGTGTAAAGCGTCTATGGTGTATTTTGACAGCTCCAAATCAAAGTATTTTGCCGGGAAAGAAAATTGTTACTTTAGTTTGTTAATTTTAAATGAAGTATAATGGATTTTAATGGACTGCAAAAACAGCGTCAAATGTTTAAACATTGTATGAAAAATGATGATCTCAGCGATAGCGAACTATTTGAAAACATAAACAACATTCAGACCTGCTCGAGAGGAATTAAACATTTAGTTGGACTGATGCCCCACCTAGAGCACCTGAGGAGTATCCACTGCCTTCGAGACTGTCCGATTAGAAGTGAAGGACGGAGTCCAATTTAAGATATCAGTTTGCCTGACTTGGAAGAGCTATCGGGAAAGTTCGTCTTTATTATACGTTCTAAACTAGCATTTCTGTTTTTTTACTATTAGAACCAAAGGAAGTATGGCTTATTTATTTATTTTATAGACGAACAGTAGTTTCACTGTATTCCCATTAGTACAGTACTCACTATGGGACAAAAAAACATTCAACATATTTCATAAGGAGAAACCACGACAGTCTGCAACATTAGCGTGAATGGTGAAGATTTGGAGCAAGTAGATGAGTTTGTGTATTTGGGCAGTATGTTTACAGTGGAGAGGGATATTGAAAGAAGGGTTGGGGCAGGCAACAGAGTGAATGGTGCACTTCAAGTTGGCATCGCAAACAAAAACCTATCCAAAAAAAGCTAGAATGGCAGTGCACAATGGTGTTCTTCTACCGACCCTTGTGTATGGAAGCGAAGCATGGAACTGGCAAAAGAAGAATAAATGCAGTAGAAATGAGATCTCTTAGACGAATGTGTGAATACTCTGTGTATGATAGAGTGTCGAATGAAAATATAAGAAGTGAATGCGGTGCGAATGATGGTGTCATGAACAAAACAATGAAAGGATCGTTATGATGGTTTGGACATATGGAAAGAACGAATGAAGAAAGAATGGTGAAAAAATTATATGTTAACGATGTAAATGGAACCAGAAATAGAGGAAGACCGAGGAAAACGAATATTGAATGTCGGCCACGTGAGGAGTCGGAGAAATGGACACGCGTGCATGACACGATGTATGAATATAGAGGAAGCGAGAGAAATATGTCAGACGGCGTGATGGTTAGTTAGTTGGTTATAATTACGTAAAGATATACTACAATGGTAAAATAATCAGGAATTATCAAAGCGCAGACCTAGAAGTGTAAGGCAGATAATTGCATCATAAGTACAATTAAAAAAGGGTCCCTGAGATGGTTTGGACATTTGGAATGAATGGACTAGAGAAAAATGGTTAAAATGTTGTATACAAGCAGTGTAAGTGGAAAGAGAAGTCGCGGAAGACCAAGGAAAGCATGGCGTAAACAAATTAATCAAATACTGAAAGGGGGCCACATTCAAAGTCGGAGTTAAAATGACAAGCACGCATGTTATGATGTATGAATGTGGAGGAACCTAGAGGGGTATCTCAGGACAGAGCTCTATGGAGGTCCATCCTCCCTGCCTACCCCTCCGGAGAAACGGCGTGATGGTTGGTTAGTCAGCTAGTCGGAACATAACTCTCGCATCTCTTCTACATTCACACATCGTGACATGCACGCTCTTCCATTGTTCCTACTTCCAACATGGTCACATTTCAGTAATTGATTCATTTGGTCATGCTATGCCATCCTTGGCCTTCCTCGATTTCTTTTTCACTTCACAATACTTGTAAATATATTTTTAAGATTTCTTCCTTCATCCATTAGTTCCATGTGTCCAAACCATCTTAGTGACCCTCTCTCAATTTTATTTACCACGCCTTCATCTGCCTTACATTCCCTATCTTACTTCATCATGAGATATTCCATTGTTTTTCCGCACATTATTTTTACTGACCTCATTTCTACAGCATTCACAACTAACTAACTAACTAACCATCACGCCGTCTCTCCGAAGGGGTAGGCAGAAAGAATGGACTGCCACACTTTTCTTTCCTGACATATTTCTCTCGCCTCCTCAACATTCATACATCGTGTCATGCACGCGCGTCGATTTCTCTGACTCCTCACATGGCCGACATTCAATATTTGATTTGTTTGATCGTGCCACGTTTTCCTCGGTCTTCCTCTATTTCTGGTTCCATTTACATCATTAACATATACTTTTTTACCATTCTTTCTTCATTCATTACCCTGCCCTTTCTTCCTTCTTCATGCCTGGGATACCCAAAGAGAGGCTGAAAACAGTATGGAGAAGAGAATTCGAAAAATAAAACTATCGTGAAGTTTGAATCTATCAAAACGGAAACTGATTTGAAAATCGAAGATGTAGAAAATGTAGCCATAGATAATGATTCGAAGAACTTGATTGAAGTCAAGATGGAACCTTCAAATAGTGTGAAAGATTTTGAAAATCCAGATGTTTCTGTAAATCAACCAGAATTTAAAATTAATAGTGAAATTCACTCTGAGAACTTTATAAATATCAAGATTGAGCCTTCTAGTAGTGTTGACGATTTTGAAAATGAAATAGATGTATCGTACAGCGTTCTGAAGAAAGATCCAGAAGAACTAAATGTGTCTGACTTCGAAAGTAATCGACAGTTTCACTCAGATGAAGAGGTTTATTCGTGTTCGATTTGTAACAAACAATTTAAAAGAATTGGTTATTTAAAAAAGCATATGCATGTCCATTCCGAAGACAAACCGTTCGAGTGTTCGAGTTGCAACAAAATGTTCAAAACTAAAACGTTGCTAAAAAGTCACACGCTCGTTCATTCAAACGAAAAAAAATATTCGTGTACGACATGTCACCAACAATTTGCCCTTCGTTCATCTTTTAAAGTGCATGCTCTCGTTCATTCATTGGAAAAACCATTTGAGTGTTCGACATGCAACAAAAAGTTCAAATCAAAACTGCATTTAAAAAGTCATATGGTGTCGCACAGTGTAGAGGAACCGTTTGATTGTTCCATATGTAACAAATCGTTTAAAGTAAAATCAATTTTAAAAAATCATATGCTCTCTCACTCTGATATAAAACCATTCGAATGTTCGACTTGCAAAAAATCGTTTAAAACAATAGGAATTTTGAAAAATCACTTGCTAACTCACACCGATGTAAAACCATTTGAATGTTTGACGTGTAAAAAACTGTTTAAATCAAAACCAATTTTAAAAAATCACATGCTTACACATAGGGGAGAAGAACCGTTTGGGTGTACGATTTGTAACAAACGATTCAAAGTAGGTTTCTACTTAAGCTTGCATATGCTTGTTCATTCAGATGAAAAACCATTTAAATGTTCGACCTGCAATAAATGCTTTAAAACCAAAACGAAATTAAAAGGACACTCGCTCGTTCACTCTGATGTAAAACAGTTTTCATGTACTGTGTGCAATATAGGATTTGTTCGCAGAAGCTATCTTAAAAGCCATATGCTCGTTCATTCCAATGAAAAGCCGTTCAAATGTCCATCATGCGATATGTGCTTTAAAAGAAAAACAGAAGTAAAAGAACATTTGCGCATTCATTCGGTTGTAAAATCAATTTCATGTTCATCGTGTGATATAGAATATGTTGGGCATTTAAAATCTTAGTCATGTGCTTGTTTGTTATGAAGTATTTGTTTTGTTCACAGTACAACTTAGCCTTTATCTCTTCACTGCTGGAATTATCAGCTATTTAGACACTCTTTCATTTACCCAGGGTTTCCATTTCAATATACATGGCACCTCTCTTTCGTAATTCTCTTGGGCATGCTGTAGACCAATAGTCTGCAGATAAGGAGGGATGAGTTCACACTTACCCATTTCTTCACACTTACTAGGGGATTCTTTAAGAACTCTGCCATCTTGCAGGGAATCCATCTTTATGTTCCGGATGGTTATCTTCAACAGTGTCGCACAGACTGTTTTATCTCCTAACATGACTCTGATGATGCCAATGAGAGCAATCAAACTGCTGAACATGATCACTTCGGAGATTAACTTCTTTCATATTAGTGAAAGTTGCGTTCAGAAGACAAATACTCTAGACTTTAGAGAGTATCTTGTCTTCTTAAAGTCAAACCATCTCTCATGCATTCCTGGAACCCAGCCTGCATCGCTCGGGGGCGCACTAGACTGGTCCCTTATGGGGGGAAAGAGGAAGTGAGGCAGACCTAGAGTCACCTGGAGAAGAGCCCTGCAAGCTTGGGATGATGTTAGGCATCGGGCGTGTGATAGTCAGGTGGAGAAGGTTCCTTGAGGCCCTATGCACCACGGAGGTGTGACAGGACAAAAAGAAGAAGAAGATGCTTTTGAAATTTATTTATTCAATAATTCATTTAGGTGATCACTGTTATAATGATATACGCTTGTGTAAGTTTTTATTTTGAATATATTTTTATACACTCAAATAATTTGTTTATTTATGAATCATTTATTTATTTTTATTTATTCAAAGCATGAATGGCACAATAGCTTTTACAAAATAAGTACAATAACATATAATTCACATGATTCACATAAGAACATACAAAGCAGAAGGAATTATGACAAGGAGAATATATAAATGAAATCATGACAATGTATAAAAACACAAGAATTTTATTATGATGGGACAGGTAGAATGATATATAATAATACATAGAATTAAACTCGTAAAACATACATAATGACGGGTACACATAATAACACATAGAATTAAACCCACAAAACACAGAAAATGACGGGTAAACATAATAACACATATCGCACCGTGAGTGTAAAACCGAGATAAGGGCAAAAATACATTTTGGAGATATAGGAGTTTAAAGACTTCATATTGCTTGGAAAAACTGTTTTTTTCTTTAATAAACCAATGATTTTCGGTTTATAGGAATATCTGGTGTGTATTTTAAATATAAGCAAGTGTAATGACGTCAAGTGCTGGCTGTAATTAATAGTTTAATGGTGAGTTTGTTTGTACTGGAATTCTTGTCCTAAATACACGTGTTTGATGAGAGATAATAATCGATATGTCATCCGATCCATCTTAATACATTATTGGTAACAGTTTTAAAATATCAATAAAAAAGGGCCGCGTACAGGGATACCAAGCAGCGAAACGTCACGCGGTCGGGCATTAGAATAAACACCAAAGAGTCGAGTACTTCTCCTTCAGATTCCCCGGGGAACCTCCCGGCAGACACAACAGCCGCTGGACCTGCTACTGGTGGAGCTGACCAGGAACGAGAGGGCCAAGGAGATCTTCACGGGTCTCCTCAACCTTCGGGTGACAGTGGAGCCACTCCGAAACACCCCTCGTGTTGGGCAGTGCTATCGCTGCCAGGACCACAAGCAGCCCCGATGTGGGGAGGCCCACAGCACCAGAGAGTGCAAAAAGGAAAGGAGTGCGCCTGCCAAGTGCGCCGTAAAAAAGCACCCCCCTGTAAATACCATAGAGAAATGTCTTCTATGTAACAGAATTTTCCAAACTGTTCTGTTCTCCCACAGCCGGATCTGGGCTCCGTCCGACCTGTTGGTGTCCATGTGCGGGCGGGTCCGCAGACTCACCCCAAAGGCGCTATATATACCTTTTTTTAGTTCCACAAGCTCAAATCCGCACAGAATATTCCCGAAAAACTTTACTGACCATTTGCCTGAACCAATTCCGCCGACAGGAAAAAACAAGAAGCCCCGTACTGGAGCGCCGGAGGTACGTTGCAGGGACACAAACCCCAAGTGGAGGATTTGAAAATGAACTAGTCAATCAACCGACTACATTACCCATTGGGTTAGATGAACGTCTGATGACCCTCCGTCTGAACCTAGCGGAGGACACCTATGCCGCTGTGATATCAGCGTACGCCCCGACCCGGGCCAAGGAAACTTTTTACTCCCAACTGGAGACTTTAATGCAAGAGTGGGAAGAGAGGCTGAACTCTGGAAAGGAAGGAATCGGGAAGATGAATGCCAATGGCCTGACGCTGCTAACAAAATGTGCCGAGCATGACCTTGAAAAAAAAACCGGCGAAAGACCTCATGGCAACACCCTATATCCAACATCGTTAGGAAGAGAGACCAAAAAGAGGTCATGATCACAATAGCCATGACCGGAACTGACCATCGCTGGACCCATCATAGACTAGTATGCTCTGAAATTTCCCTTCAACTAAGATCGAAGAGACTTAACAGATCAAAACTATGCAGGGCAAAATACAACATAGAGTTGCGCTGAAGGATCGATCCATGAATCAAAAATTCCATCCCCCCCAGGAGTGGACAGAGAACAGGAAACATGCCGACTGGTCTGACGAGAACGATAGTCAGATATGTCATTTACTAGATAAAAAGCGCCGAGCCTTCTGTCTGGGGAAAAATGACCCTGGTTCAGATATAAAAAAACGGGCTTATAAAACTTTGAAAAACAAAGTTCAACCAACCACCTGTAGAGTGGTGGACAAAAAAGTCAACCGAAATGGGAAGCATGGTTCGAGCCAATAATTTATAATACATGGCTTTTTCAATGAAGCCAAAGTCGACTCTGATGCTCTCACGCACCTGACGCAGCGCCCAGGAGTGGCCGCAGCTACAGGAAATTATCAAACCTGTCTCCCAACTTAAAAAGCACAAGGCTGCTGGCCAAGACGGACCCGCATAGCCATCTTTTCCTTCTCATAAAACACATATGGGAAGAGGAAGTTATGACTGCGGCAACTACAGGGGCATATCACTGCCGAGCTCAGGATAATATCAAACATTCTCCCAGAAACACAATGTGGCTTTAGGCCTGCAAGAGGCACAGATGATATGATCTTCTCCTGAGACTTGATTCTCCAGGATCCGGACTAGAGCCCCGCCGTCCTCCAGGCTGCTGAGGAGCGGGGACGGGGCATTGCGGCCGAGAAGAAAATATTTCCCAAGCGACAAGATAAGATGTGGTGCAAGCACTGTCTCGACTATCTAAAAGAAGAGGAGGATTTATTCAGTTGTTACGCGCGGAACAAGGTCAACGGGTAAATTCTAAACTCGATCGACCATGCCCAACGATTTGACGATCGATTTCTCTGACTCAATCAACCAATCTCGATCAACCATGCCCAGCGGGTCCACCATCACTCTTTCCCTGCCCTCGAACGTTGCGGATCCTGTCCGCGGGGGCCCGAGTCCGATGTCCCTGTACCTGCGCGAGCAGGTCCGCCGTTTGACCCCAAAGACGACGTACGTCGTCCTAAGGCGTATTCAAATTTTTTGTTAACATATTTTGGCGAATTTAAATTTATTGTTACCTTATTTTGGTTTTATAAATTTTTAAAATAATTTTCGACGTAAAATTTTTAAATATTTTGTAATTTTTTAACTATATTTATTTTTTAATAATGTTTAATTTTTTAATAATGAATAATTTCTTCAATATTCTTTTAAAGTTCTTGCTGGTGTTGGTTGGTTTTAAGTGCCTAATTACTGCCAAATAAAAAAAGTGGATACGTGGAACATTAATTAAATCATATAACAGCTAATTTAAAAACGGTGGATACGTGTAACATAAATTAAATAAACACAAAAGTCCGGATCGTCCATGTCAACATGTGCAACATCGGAAAAACATTATGTGTATGTGCTAAATTTAAAAAATGGTGGATTCGTGGAACATAAATTAAATAGACAAATGTGCACCATCTAAAAATAACATTTTGTATTAAATTATTTTTATTTTGTTATTTTATTTTATATCATTGTATTTTATATTATTTGTTTTAGATTTATTTTGTGGATGTTGGAAGATCGAAGTGTGCGCGGGAGATGCCTATTGGTGGCGATGAGGTTCGCAACCCATCACACCGCGTCTCCCGCGGGGCGAAAAGAGAAGGATGGAGTGCCGCATCGGTTAAAGTGTGACAGTCCATTCTTTCTGCCTACCCTTTCGGGGAGACGGCGTGATGGTTAGTTAGTTTACTCCAGGCCATAGAAAGTGGAATCAACGTCGCGATCGCCGCAGCACTCACCCCAAGACTATAGACAAAAATAATAATTGTCCCACGTCATAACACAAATTAAAATGGCCGCAAAACCCAAAAAATGAAACAATATCAAGGCCGCGTGCTGGAACGCCGGAGGTACGTTGCAGGGACACAAAGCCTGCAACAGGTACAGAATTCCAAAGTACAGAGACCCCTCCTCGTGAGTATGTAGAGACCACAGCGATGGTTATTAATACTCACAATTCAGGGGGGAGTTAGATGACATTCTAGATGGAGACTTGAATGCGAAGCATGGAGCATGGCATAGCAAAAATAACAATACCCGCCCTGTAGCCGAGACCACAGGCTGGAGGTGCCAAAAGAACTCTCCTCCGACCATTACCCGGTGCTGCTGACCATCTGCGATGGATCGGCAACCTCCCCCAGTTACTGGAGGAGCACCTCCCGCCAGACAAGACCAGAGTAAATCAGTTAAATTCACTAATTAAATTAGCCATGACTCAGGTTAGGAACTGCTCCCTCCAAGATGACAGAGCAGCCTTCTGGAAGGCCTAAAACTAGAGTTTCTCCACTCACAGGAAGGCCGAAACATTCGCCGAAAGCTTGGAGTCCCAATTTACTGCTAACCCTCCGCCGAATGACCAGAGAGCCGGGCAAACCAAATTGAAAATAACGTAGAGCCATTAGAGAAAATACAGTTCACCTCACCAAACGAAATAGCCGCGACCATTAAATTCCTTAACGGTAAAAAAGCGCCTGGCCCCAAAATAATTTCAAACTTTGCAGATATAACAACAACGACTCAAAATTGTGAACCGTGGATCGTTAAAAAGAGTCGGCTCACTTTGCAAAACGACTCATCTCAGCGAGTCGTGAGTCGTGAAAAAGAGTCGACTCACTTTGCTGAGCGATTCGTTCAGATGAGTCGTTTTGCGCATCCCTACTCCAGGCCATAGAAAGTGGAATCAACGTCGCGATCGCCGCAGCACTCACCCCAAAACTATAGACAAAACCCAAAAAATGAAACAATATCAAGGCCGCGTACTGGAACGCCGGAGGTACGTTGCAGGGACACAAACCCGAAGTGGAGGATTTGAAAATGAACTAGTCAATCAACCGACTACATTACCCATTGGGTTAGATGAACGTCTGATGACCCTCCGTCTGAACCTAGCGGAGGACACCTATGCCGCTGTGATATCAGCGTACGCCCCGACCCGGGCCAAGGAAACTTTTTACTCCCAACTGGAGACTTTAATGCAAGAGTGGGAAGAGAGGCTGAACTCTGGAAAGGAAGGAATCGGGAAGATGAATGCCAATGGCCTGACGCTGCTAACAAAATGTGCCGAGCATGACCTTGAAAAAAAAAACCGGCGAAAGACCTCATGGCAACACCCTATATCCAACATCGTTAGGAAGAGAGACCAAAAAGAGGTCATGATCACAATAGCCATGACCGGAACTGACCATCGCTGGACCCATCATAGACTAGTATGCTCTGAAATTTCCCTTCAACTAAGATCGAAGAGACTTAACAGATCAAAACTATGCAGGGCAAAATACAACATAGAGTTGCTGAAGGATCGATCCATGAATCAAAAATTCCATCCCCCCCAGGAGTGGACAGAGAACAGGAAACATGCCGACTGGTCTGACGTCTCACGCAGGCCCTTGCTGGACACGGAGTCTTCATGCAGTAAAGACCAGATCCAAGGTGTATGACAGCGTATTCGCAGCGATGACAAACGAACAACAGCAGCAGCCGGAGAAGCAACCTGTGAAGCAGACTGTGAAGCAGCCGGCGAGGGAGAACCCTTCTTGACAGAGGAGTGAGACGACGACTTGTGGGGCGCTGGTGCAAAAGACACTCCACTGCAACCACGTCACTCCTCCCCGCAACCCCTCCTCTTCTCATCTCGGGGAAAAGAAAAGAAGAAGAGGACGACAGGCGGGTTGACACCGATGTATCACTAACTAACTAACTAATAATTTGGGTAAGAACTTTCGGTAAGAACGTTCGCGAGAACATTTTTAAACACTTCCGAATTTCATTGTTTGAGTTTGACACTTGTAAAAAATTTCTTCACAATTTTAATATGGATTCCATAAATAACGTGAGTTTGGTTACTGTACATTTCATGCATGTATTTTGGACATATTCTTCAACTAACTAACTAACTAGAGGAGCAAAAAAAAAAGTCCCCAAAATAATTTCAAACTTTGCAGATATAACAACAACGACTCAAAATTATGAACCGTGGATCGTTAAAAAGAGTCGGCTCACTCAAACTTCCTGGGCTTGAATCTCCAATAATAAGAAAACTACCATGTTGTCTTTGGGTACGGCCACGCTGAAGTGGCCACACACCCAACTGGCGAGCCCATAGTCAAGCCGAAATGTGTGCTTGATTATAACAAATGGATGGGTGCCGTTGACAAGACTGATATGCTGCCAAGTAGTTTATCATGTATGAGGAAATCCACTAAGTGGAATAAGAAACTTGCCTTTCCCTGAATTGATTTATATTTATTAAATGCTTTCGCCATTTATAAATCAATTGCTGGGAAAAAAATACCATTAGCTGATTTCCAGCTAAATGTCACGAAGCAGCTTGTCGAAAAAGATTCTAAAAAATGTAAAACTTGTACAAGTACCACACCCTACAACTTCCACAAGCTCAAATCCGCACAGAATATTCCCGAAAAACTTTACTGACCATTTGCCTGAACCAATTCCGCCGACAGGAAAAAACAAGAAGCCCCCGTAGGCGGTGTCATGTTCACAACTTCCACAAGATCAAATCCGCACAGAATATTCCCGAAAAACTTTATTGACCATTTGCCTGAACCAATTCCGCCGACAGGAAAAAACAAGAAGTCCCGTAGGCGGTGTCATGTTCACAACTTCCACAAGCTCAAATCCGCACAGAATATTCCCGAAAAACTTTACTGACCATTTGCCTGAACCAATTCCGCCGACAGGAAAAAACAAGAAGCCCCGTAGGCGGTGTCATGTTCACAACTTCCACAAGCTCAAATCCGCACAGAATATTCCCGAAAAACTTTACTGACCATTTGCCTGAACCAATTCCGCCGACAGGAAAAAACAAGAAGCCCCGTAGGCGGTGTCATGTTCACAACTTCCACAAGCTCAAATCCGCACAGAATATTCCCGAAAAACTTTACTGACCATTTGCCTGAACCAATTCCGCCGACAGGAAAAAACAAGAAGCCCCGTAGGCGGTGTCATGTTCACAACTTCCACAAGCTCAAATCCGCACAGAATATTCCCGAAAAACTTTATTGACCATTTGCCTGAACCAATTCCGCCGACAGGAAAAAACAAGAAGTCCCGTAGGCGGTGTCATGTTCACAACTTCCACAAGCTCAAATCCGCACAGAATATTCCCGAAAAACTTTACTGACTATTTAACAGAACCGCCATGAAGTTATATGCCAAGGTAATGAAGAAGCAGAAAATCAAGTTCTCCTCCAAGGCCGAGCTCAGTTTGGCTTGGGATAATCTTTCCAGCAAGAAGAGGAAAACTTACAGAAAGTATCTAGCACAAGCGAATGAAAAGTATTCGACAGAATTTGAAACATTTTTTAACAGTCTGTCTAAAAAAGAAAGAAAAAAATATAAAAAACTGAGAGAAGATGCTCTTAATTCGCAGTAGTTTATTGAAAATGATGACAGAACTGAGTACTAGACAGAAACTAAAATACCACCTTTAATTAGCTTATTTCTTCACATACTTGCCTTGTTAACCCCTATAGAGCGGCCAACTACATTATCAAACTGCAATAGACTACATACATTTGTAAAACTTGTACAAGTACCACACCCTACAACTTCCACAAGCTCAAATCCGCACAGAATATTCCCGAAAAACTTTACTGACCATTTGCCTGAACCAATTCCGCCGACAGGAAAAAACAAGAAGCCCCGTAGGCGGTGTCATGTTCACAACTTCCACAAGCTCAAATCCGCACAGAATATTCCCGAAAAACTTTACTGACTATTTAACAGAACCGCCATGAAGTTATATGCCAAGGTAATGAAGAAGCAGAAAATCAAGTTCTCCTCCAAGGCCGAGCTCAGTTTGGCTTGGGATAATCTTTCCAGCAAGAAGAGGAAAACTTACAGAAAGTATCTAGCACAAGCGAATGAAAAGTATTCAACAGAATTTGAAACATTTTTTAACAGTCTGTCTAAAAAAGAAAGAAAAAAATATAAAAAACTGAGAGAAGATGCTCTTAATTCGCAGTAGTTTATTGAAAATGATGACAGAACTGAGTACTAGACAGAAACTAAAATACCACCTTTAATTAGCTTATTTCTTCACATACTTGCCTTGTTAACCCCTATAGAGCGGCCAACTACATTATCAAACTGCAATAGACTACATACATTTGTAAAACTTGTACAAGTACCACACCCTACAACATCCACAAGCTCAAATCCGCACAGAATATTCCCGAAAAACTTTACTGACCATTTGCCTGAACCAATTCCGCCGACAGGAAAAAACAAGAAGCCCCGTAGGCGGTGTCATGTTCACAACTTCCACAAGCTCAAATCCGCACAGAATATTACCGAAAAACTTTACTGACCATTTGCCTGAACCAATTCCGCCGACAGGAAAAAACAAGAAGCCCCGTAGGCGGTGTCATGTTCACAACTTCCACAAGCTCAAATCCGCACAGAATATTCCCGAAAAACTTTACTGACCATTTGCCTGAACCAATTCCGCCGACAGGAAAAAACAAGAAGCCCCGTAGGCGGTGTCATGTTCACAACTTCCACAAGCTCAAATCCGCACGAATATTCCCGAAAAACTTTACTGACCATTTGCCTGAACCAATTCCGCCGACAGGAAAAAACAAGAAGCCCCGTAGGCGGTGTCATGTTCACAACTTCCACAAGCTCAAATCCGCACAGAATATTCCCGAAAAACTTTACTGACAATTTGCCTGAACCAATTCCGCCGACAGGAAAAAACAAGAAGCCCCGTAGGCGGTGTCATGTTCACAACTTCCACAAGCTCAAATCCGCACAGAATATTCCCGAAAAACTTTACTGACCATTTGCCTGAACCAATTCCGCCGACAGGAAAAAACAAGAAGCCCCGTAGGCGGTGTCATGTTCACAACTTCCACAAGCTCAAATCCGCACAGAATATTCCCGAAAAACTTTACTGACTATTTAACAGAACCGCCATGAAGTTATATGCCAAGGTAATGAAGAAGCAGAAAATCAAGTTCTCCTCCAAGGCCGAGCTCAGTTTGGCTTGGGATAATCTTTCCAGCAAGAAGAGGAAAACTTACAGAAAATATCTAGCACAAGCGAATGAAAAGTATTCAACAGAATTTGAAACATTTTTTAACAGTCTGTCTAAAAAAGAAAGAAAAAAATATAAAAAACTGAGAGAAGATGCTCTTAATTCGCAGTAGTTTATTGAAAATGATGACAGAACTGAGTACTAGACAGAAACTAAAATACCACCTTTAATTAGCTTATTTCTTCACATACTTGCCTTGTTAACCCCTATAGAGCGGCCAACTACATTATCAAACTGCAATAGACTACATACATTTGTAAAACTTGTACAAGTACCACACCCTACAACATCCACAAGCTCAAATCCGCACAGAATATTCCCGAAAAACTTTACTGACCATTTGCCTGAACCAATTCCGCCGACAGGAAAAAACAAGAAGCCCCGTAGGCGGTGGCATGTTCACAACTTCCACAAGCTCAAATCCGCACAGAACATTCCCGAAAAACATTACTGACCATTTGCCTGAACCAATTCCGCCGACAGGAAAAAACAAGAAGCCCCGTAGGCGGTGGCATGTTCACAACTTCCACAAGCTCAAATCCGCACAGAATATTCCCGAAAAACTTTACTGACTATTTAACAGAACCGCCATGAAGTTATATGCCAAGGTAATGAAGAAGCAGAAAATCAAGTTCTCCTCCAAGGCCGAGCTCAGTTTGGCTTGGGATAATCTTTCCAGCAAGAAGAGGAAAACTTACAGAAAGTATCTAGCACAAGCGAATGAAAAGTATTCGACAGAATTTGAAACATTTTTTAACAGTCTGTCTAAAAAAGAAAGAAAAAATATAAAAAACTGATAGAAGATGCTCTTAATTCGCAGTAGTTTATTGAAAATGATGACAGAACTGAGTACTAGACAGAAACTAAAATACCACCTTTAATTAGCTTATTTCTTCACATACTTGCCTTGTTAACCCCTATAGAGCGGCCAACTACATTATCAAACTGCAATAGACTACATACATTTGTAAAACTTGTACAAGTACCACACCCTACAACTTCCACAAGCTCAAATCCGCACAGAATATTCCCGAAAAACTTTACTGACCATTTGCCTGAACCAAGTCCGCCGACAGGAAAAAACAAGAAGCCCCGTAGGCGGTGTCATGTTCACAACTTCCACAAGCTCAAATCCGCACAGAATATTCCCGAAAAACTTTATTGACCATTTGCCTGAACCAATTCCGCCGACAGGAAAAAACAAGAAGTCCCGTAGGCGGTGTCATGTTCACAACTTCCACAAGCTCAAATCCGCACAGAATATTCCCGAAAAACTTTACTGACCATTTGCCTGAACCAATTCCGCCGACAGGAAAAAACAAGAAGCCCCGTAGGCGGTGTCATGTTCACAACTTCCACAAGCTCAAATCCGCACAGAATATTCCCGAAAAACTTTACTGACTATTTAACAGAACCGCCATGAAGTTATATGCCAAGGTAATGAAGAAGCAGAAAATCAAGTTCTCCTCCAAGGCCGAGCTCAGTTTGGCTTGGGATAATCTTTCCAGCAAGAAGAGGAAAACTTACAGAAAGTATCTAGCACAAGCGAATGAAAAGTATTCGACAGAATTTGAAACATTTTTTAACAGTCTGTCTAAAAAAGAAAGAAAAAAATATAAAAAACTGAGAGAAGATGCTCTTAATTCGCAGTAGTTTATTGAAAATGATGACAGAACTGAGTACTAGACAGAAACTAAAATACCACCTTTAATTAGCTTATTTCTTCACATACTTGCCTTGTTAACCCCTATAGAGCGGCCAACTACATTATCAAACTGCAATAGACTACATACATTTGTAAAACTTGTACAAGTACCACACCCTACAACTTCCACAAGCTCAAATCCGCACAGAATATTCCCGAAAAACTTTACTGACCATTTGCCTGAACCAATTCCGCCGACAGGAAAAAACAAGAAGCCCCCGTAGGCGGTGTCATGTTCACAACTTCCACAAGCTCAAATCCGCACAGAATATTCCCGAAAAACTTTACTGACCATTTGCCTGAACCAATTCCGCCGACAGGAAAAAACAAGAAGTCCCGTAGGCGGTGTCATGTTCACAACTTCCACAAGCTCAAATCCGCACAGAATATTCCCGAAAAACTTTACTGACAATTTGCCTGAACCAATTCCGCCGACAGGAAAAAACAAGAAGCCCCGTAGGCGGTGTCATGTTCACAACTTCCACAAGCTCAAATCCGCACAGAATATTCCCGAAAAACTTTACTGACCATTTGCCTGAACCAATTCCGCCGACAGGAAAAAACAAGAAGCCCCGTAGGCGGTGTCATGTTCACAACTTCCACAAGCTCAAATCCGCACAGAATATTCCCGAAAAACTTTACTGACAATTTGCCTGAACCAATTCCGCCGACAGGAAAAAACAAGAAGCCCCGTAGGCGGTGTCATGTTCACAACTTCCACAAGCTCAAATCCGCACAGAATATTCCCGAAAAACTTTACTGACCATTTGACTGAACCAATTCCGCCGACAGGAAAAAACAAGAAGCCCCGTAGGCGGTGTCATGTTCACAACTTCCACAAGCTCAAATCCGCACAGAATATTCCCGAAAAACTTTACTGACTATTTAACAGAACCGCCATGAAGTTATATGCCAAGGTAATGAAGAAGCAGAAAATCAAGTTCTCCTCCAAGGCCGAGCTCAGTTTGGCTTGGGATAATCTTTCCAGCAAGAAGAGGAAAACTTACAGAAAGTATCTAGCACAAGCGAATGAAAAGTATTCGACAGAATTTGAAACATTTTTTAACAGTCTGTCTAAAAAAGAAAGAAAAAAATATAAAAAACTGAGAGAAGATGCTCTTAATTCGCAGTAGATTATTGAAAATGATGACAGAACTGAGTACTAGACAGAAACTAAAATACCACCTTTAATTAGCTTATTTCTTCACATACTTGCCTTGTTAACCCCTATAGAGCGGCCAACTACATTATCAAACTGCAATAGACTACATACATTTGTAAAACTTGTACAAGTACCACACCCTACAACTTCCACAAGCTCAAATCCGCACAGAATATTCCCGAAAAACTTTACTGACCATTTGCCTGAACCAATTCCGCCGACAGGAAAAAACAAGAAGCCCCGTAGGCGGTGTCATGTTCACAACTTCCACCAGCTCAAATCCGCACAGAATATTCCCGAAAAACTTTACTGACCATTTGCCTGAACCAATTCCGCCGACAGGAAAAAACAAGAAGCCCCGTAGGCGGTGTCATGTTCACAACTTCCACAAGCTCAAATCCGCACAGAATATTCCCGAAAAACTTTACTGACAATTTGCCTGAACCAATTCCGCCGACAGGAAAAAACAAGAAGCCCCGTAGGCGGTGTCATGTTCACAACTTCCACAAGCTCAAATCCGCACAGAATATTCCCGAAAAACTTTATTGACCATTTGCCTGAACCAATTCCGCCGACAGGAAAAAACAAGAAGCCCCGTAGGCGGTGTCATGTTCACAACTTCCACAAGCTCAAATCCGCACAGAATATTCCCGAAAAACTTTATTGACCATTTGCCTGAACCAATTCCGCCGACAGAAAAAAACAAGAAGTCCCGTAGGCGGTGTCATGTTCACAACTTCCACAAGCTCAAATCCGCACAGAATATTCCCGAAAAACTTTATTGACCATTTGCCTGAACCAATTCCGCCGACAGGAAAAAACAAGAAGCCCCGTAGGCGGTGTCATGTTCACAACTTCCACAAGCTCAAATCCGCACAGAATATTCCCGAAAAACTTTACTAACCATTTGCCTGAACCAATTCCGCCGACAGGAAAAAACAAGAAGCCCCGTAGGCGGTGTCATGTTTTACAACTTCCACAAGCTCAAATCCGCACAGAATATTCCCGAAAAACTTTACTGACTATTTAACAGAACCGCCATGAAGTTATATGCCAAGGTAATGAAGAAGCAGAAAATCAAGTTCTCCTCCAAGGCCGAGCTCAGTTTGGCTTGGGATAATCTTTCCAGCAAGAAGAGGAAAACTTACAGAAAGTATCTAGCACAAGCGAATGAAAAGTATTCGACAGAATTTGAAACATTTTTTAACAGTCTGTCTAAAAAAGAAAGAAAAAAATATAAAAAACTGAGAGAAGATGTTTTAGTAGTAGTTTATTGAAAATGATGACAGAACTGAGCACTAGACAGAAACTAAAAATACCACCTTTTAATTAGCTTATTTCTTCATTATTACTTCTTGCCTTGTTAACCCCATAGAGCGGCTTTCAACTACATTATCAAACTGCAATAGACTACATATTTGTAAAACTCTGTACAAGTACCACACCCTGCCAACTCCACAAGCTCAAATCCGCACAGAATATTCCCGAAAAACTTTACTGACCATTTGCCTGAACCAATTCCGCCGACAGGAAAAAACAAGAAGCCCCCGTAGGCGGTGTCATGTTCACAACTTCCACAAGCTCAAATCCGCACAGAATATTCCCGAAAAACTTTACTGACCATTTGCCTGAACCAATTCCGCCGACAGGAAAAAACAAGAAGCCCCGTAGGCGGTGTCATGTTCACAACTTCCACAAGCTCAAATCCGCACAGAATATTCCCGAAAAACTTTACTGACAATTTGCCTGAACCAATTCCGCCGACAGGAAAAAACAAGAAGCCCCGTAGGCGGTGTCATGTTCACAACTTCCACAAGCTCAAATCCGCACAGAATATTCCCGAAAAACTTTAGTGACCATTTGCCTGAACCAATTCCGCCGACAGGAAAAAACAAGAAGCCCCGTAGGCGGTGTCATGTTCACAACTTCCACAAGCTCAAATCCGCACAGAATATTCCCGAAAAACTTTACTGACCATTTGCCTGAACCAATTCCGCCGACAGGAAAAAACAAGAAGCCCCGTAGGCGGTGTCAGGTTCACAACTTCCACAAGCTCAAATCCGCACAGAATATTCCCGAAAAACTTTACTGACCATTTGCCTGAACCAATTCCGCCGACAGGAAAAAACAAGAAGCCCCGTAGGCGGTGTCATGTTCACAACTTCCACAAGCTCAAATCCGCACAGAATATTCCCGAAAAACTTTACTGACCATTTGCCTGAACCAATTCCGCCGACAGGAAAAAACAAGAAGCCCCCGTAGGCGGTGTCATGTTCACAACTTCCACAAGCTCAAATCCGCAGAGAATATTAGCGAAAAACTTTACTGACCATTTGCCTGAACCAATTCCGCCGACAGGACAAAAACAAGAAGCCCCGTAGGCGGTGTCATGTTCACAACTTCCACAAGCTCAAATCCGCACAGAATATTCCCGAAAAACTTTACTGACCATTTGCCTGAACCAATTCCGCCGACAGGAAAAAACAAGAAGCCCCGTAGGCGGTGTCATGTTCACAACTTCCACAAGCTCAAATCCGCACAGAATATTCCCGAAAAACTTTACTGACCATTTGCCTGAACCAATTCCGCCGACAGGAAAAAACAAGAAGCCCGTAGGCGGTGTCATGTTCACAACTTCCACAAGCTCAAATCCGCACAGAATATTCCCGAAAAACTTTACTGACCATTTGCCTGAACCAATTCCGCCGACAGGAAAAAACAAGAAGCCCCGTACTGGAGCGCCGGAGGTACGTTGCAGGGACACAAACCCCAAGTGGAGGATTTGAAAATGAACTAGTCAATCAACCGACCCATTGGGTTAGATGAACGTCTGATGACCCTCCGTCTGAACCTAGCGGAGGACACCTATGCCGCTGTGATATCAGCGTACGCCCCGACCCGGGCCAAGGAAACTTTTTACTCCCAACTGGAGACTTTAATGCAAGAGTGGGAAGAGAGGCTGAACTCTGGAAAGGAAGGAATCGGGAAGATGAATGCCAATGGCCTGACGCTGCTAACAAAATGTGCCGAGCATGACCTTGAAAAAAAAACCGGCGAAAGACCTCATGGCAACACCCTACATCCAACATCGTTAGGAAGAGAGACCAAAAAGAGGTCATGATCACAATAGCCATGACCGGAACTGACCATCGCTGGACCCATCATAGACTAGTATGCTCTGAAATTTCCCTTCAACTAAGATCGAAGAGACTTAACAAATCAAAACTATGCAGGGCAAAATACAACATAGAGTTGCTGAAGAGCGCGAGCAGATGACCCTGGACATCCTCTCGGAGATGTCTCACGAGGATCTGAAGCAGGCGGGAGTGGCGGCCTATGGTCACCGCCACCGCCTCATGAAAGGTCTCCAGCAGAGGGCCACGGCGCCGGACTGGTACGCGGGCACGATGGTGGCGGAACTGAACCGCGAGGATCCGGAGTTCATCGCTGTGGAGGCGAAGATGCAGGCTTCGGTCCGGAGCCACCGGGATTCCGGTCACGCGGGCGGAGTCTTCTCCCACTACAGCGTTCTGAGGTCGAACGTTGCGGATCCTGTCCGCGGGGGCCCGTTGTCCCTGTACCTGCGCGACAAGGTCCGCCGCCTTACACCCAAGACGGCGTACGTCGTACTTAGGCGCCTATAAATTTTTTGTCACAATTTATTGTCATGTTCACAACTTCCACAAGCTCAAATCCGCACAGAATATTCCCGAAAAACTTTACTGACCATTTGCCTGAACCAATTCCGCCGACAGGAAAAAACAAGAAGCCCCGTCGTAGGCGGTGTCATGTTCACAACTTCCACAAGCTCAAATCCGCACAGAATATTCCCGAAAAACTTTACTGACCATTTGCCTGAACCAATTCCGCCGACAGGAAAAAACAAGAAGCCCCGTAGGCGGTGTCATGTTCACAACTTCCACAAGCTCAAATCCGCACAGAATATTCCCGAAAAACTTTACTGACCATTTGCCTGAACCAATTCCGCCGACAGGAAAAAACAAGACGCCCCGTAGGCGGTGTCATGTTCACAACTTCCACAAGCTCAAATCCGCACAGAATATTCCCGAAAAACTTTACTGACCATTTGCCTGAACCAATTCCGCCGACAGGAAAAAACAAGAAGCCCCGTACTGGAGCGCCGGAGGTACGTTGCAGGGACACAAACCCCAAGTGGAGGATTTGAAAATGAACTAGTCAATCAACCGACCCATTGGGTTAGATGAACGTCTGATGACCCTCCGTCTGAACCTAGCGGAGGACACCTATGCCGCTGTGATATCAGCGTACGCCCCGACCCGGGCCAAGGAAACTTTTTACTCCCAACTGGAGACTTTAATGCAAGAGTGGGAAGAGAGGCTGAACTCTGGAAAGGAAGGAATCGGGAAGATGAATGCCAATGGCCTGACGCTGCTAACAAAATGTGCCGAGCATGACCTTGAAAAAAAAACCGGCGAAAGACCTCATGGCAACACCCTACATCCAACATCGTTAGGAAGAGAGACCAAAAAGAGGTCATGATCACAATAGCCATGACCGGAACTGACCATCGCTGGACCCATCATAGACTAGTATGCTCTGAAATTTCCCTTCAACTAAGATCGAAGAGACTTAACAAATCAAAACTATGCAGGGCAAAATACAACATAGAGTTGCTGAAGGATCGAATCAAAAATTCCATCCCCCCCAGGAGTGGACAGAGAACAGGAAACATGCCGACTGGTCTGACGTCTCACGCAGGCCCTTGCTGGACACGGAGTCTTCATGCAGCAGCCGGAGAAGCAACCTGTGAAGCAGACTGTGAAGCAGCCGGCGAGGGAGACGTCACTCCTCAAGAAGAGGACGACAGGCGGGTTGACTAACTAATCATTTGGGTAACAACTTTCGGTAAGAACGTTCGCGACAACATTTTCAAACACTTCCGAATTTCATTGTTTTACTTTGACACTTGTAAAAAATTTCTTCACAATTTCAATTGTAATGGATTCCACAAAAAATAACGTGAGTTTGGTTACTGTACATTTCATTAACATGCATGTATTTTGGACATATTCTTCAACTAACTAACTAACTAGAGGAGCAAAATAATTTCAAACTTTGCAGATATAACAACAACGACTCTAAATTGTGAACCGTGGATCGTTGAAAAGAGTCGGCTCACTTTGCAAAACGACTCATCTCAGCGAGTCGTGAGTCGTGAAAAAGAGTCGACTCACTTTGCTGAGCGATTCGTTCAGATGAGTCGTTTTGCGCATCCCTACTCCAGGCCATATTCGACTTCATAGAAAGTGGAATCAACGTCGCGATCGCCGCAGCACTCACCCCAAGACTATAGACAAAACCCAAAAAATGAAACAATATCAAGGCACAAATGATATGATCTTCTCCTGAGACTTATCCAAGAAAAAAGTCTGGAACAAAACTTATTTTTTGACATAGTAAAGGCATTCGACACACTAGACCGTGAAACTCTGCGGAGGATACTCTTTGTCAACATAATACGGCTTCTCCATGACGGAATGAAGGCAACAGTCTTAAGTAATGGGGCATTAACTGACCCTTTTCATGTCAGGACTGGAGTGAAACAGTTATTGCACCAACACTGTTCTAATCATACCGCATGGAGGGAGGTCTCTTTAATCTTAGAAGGCTCCAATCCAAAAGACATACTCTGCCCGTTATGCCCCATACTACAGTACGAGATGATGGCTCTTAAGGTTAATATTGGAAAAACCAAAGTCCAGTATCAAAAAGGGCACCCCACTCGAGGCTGTCTCACACTACCAATACCTGGGTAGCCACATATCCCAAAAAGTACACATTGACCAAGAGGTCCGCATAAAGTCAGCCAGCGCAGCCTTCGGGCGGATGAGAAGGAGAACATTTGACAACCACGACCTCAGAAAGGACACCAGTCCTGCCAACACTCCTGTATGCCTCGGAAACAGAAGACACATAAAGGCCCTGGAGCGATATCACCAACGCTGCCTACGTAGGATCCTAAAAGTGAAATGCCAGGACAAACGACAGCATACTTGCTGAGGTCAATATGACAAGTATTGAGGCTGCCATCATCCAAAAACAACTGCGCTGGGCTGGTCACGTCGTCAGAATGCCTGAGGCAAGACTCCCAAGAAAGAGGAAAACGCTCACACGGTGGCCAGAGGAAGCGCTTTAGGGACTCCCTTAAAGGGAAACCTGATTGCTGGGAAAAGACTGCAGAGGACAGACCTAGGTGGAGAACAGCAGTACATAAAGGCACACAAGACTCTGAAGCACAGCGCAGAGAGCCACGACAATAAAGTACAATATACCGGCCCTGAAGCAGAGGGTTCTTTTCTTCTCTAGGGGTTGGATAACCCTCTGGTCCCCATCGCCCGCGGGAGTCGAGTCACTTGACTTATGAGATGCAATCGTTTGTGGTAAATACAAATTTGGGAGTTACCGCATTGCGAGCTTATCTACATACCGTCGATGACGTCATCGTAACAACTTTCAATGATCATACCCATTGAAATACGAGTATATCCAACTATGCCCAAATACTTACAAAGTTTTAATATAATAATATATGGAAAGTGAGTTATAAAATTAAATATATTAAAATTTGGATTTTCAATCAAATTCACTTAAACCATACAGCGTTATAAAAATGCCTTAATTTTGGGTTCCAATTTTGTTGATGCTCTTGTAAGGCGAAACACGTTGGTAATTCCTGTTTCCAACTTTTGATTCTCCTGACATGTGGCAGGTAACTAGTCTATAGTACAGGATCTACTATTAGGGGGCTATAATATGGGCTGGAGTGCGTGCAGGAGAGGGACAACACACACCAGAATGGGAAAAGGAGCTAGACTTGCTTTTGGTTGGATGTCGTCTGTGCTACGCTTGTGATCGGAGATAGATCTCAAGTACGGCGACCCTGCAGGGGACTGGTGATCTCCTAGTATTCATTTCCCCTCTGGTATGATACCACTCTTCAGGCCTACACCTGGCCTTAATGGGAGAGTCGCATTGATGAGTGCCAAGTCCCGTGAAATCAGCGGTACGGGGGCAGTGACTGACTGATGTACATCACTGCGATGGTTTCTAAAGGCTAAATGCGGTGCGTGAACCCTGGAAGATCTGTATAATCCCCGCTCCACAAGATTGCCAACTACATAATAAAGATGAAACATTCCCAACAGCTCCTGCAGTATAGCATAGTAAGTTACAATACAAACTCCTTGATGTGGACCATTCTACGAGCCTTCCTTCTTTCAATATAATAATAACAATACCAAATTCAAATCATCAATCCTAGTGAGACCATACCAATACAAATAACATAATATTAGTAGAGAGTAATGTATTCTTCCGGATTAACTGAGTTTAGATCCCATTTCAACCAGGAGGCCAACACTCGGTGTGAAATCATTACATTAAAACATAAGCTAGTCACCATCTCCAGGATCCTCGTGGAGCGGAGCAGCAGCGGGCGCCGGTGCAGCACCCGTACGGTCTCCTCGCCCTTCTTCAAACAGCCACAACGCAGCTTCTAGTAACAATAGTATTCCAACAGGGCAGCCAATCTTCCCGCACCTGGAGACGAGCTGCAGGTCCCTGAGCAGACCGCCAGTCGCGCAGCTCCAGCCTCGCCCCCCTGTCTTCCTCCGCTACCCTGCAATTATACACTGTTATACACTATTGCACTAGTGCAGTTGTTATCATCTCTGCGGCAGTGGTACAGGGGAGACTCACTCTCCATGAGGCGCCTGGCACAGCTCCCGCGAGTACTTGAGGGGCTGGTGGGAGCAGGACACTGTGGAGCAGCATGCCCTCCACGCCCTCTGCTCCCGCTGCGCCACTGCGAGTCCAGCGTCCTGCCGACGGTCCACTTCCAGGCCTCTCGTACCTGTCCCACACAAATACAGAGGCTCAGGTGGCGATACAGTTAATATATTGTGTATAGTACAGTAGCAGAGATGGTTCAACATTAGGAGGCCATGAGCCGCAAGTCGGGTGCTATACAGCCTTCCTAACGGGAGATATTGGTGGAACTATTACGCCAGAGTGAGAAATTCTCTCGCGGCAACAAACATAAGGTATTTCACACTAGGAATACATTCACTTATTGCTTTCTACTTTATAATAAAACAATCCGCGATGGCGAAATTGATTTCGGTTTAAAAAGGGATCAAATTTCACGGATACTACGTATCTAATACATTTGTTTTGAAATAATTACCTTTTCACGGAAGACCGTCACCGCATCTAATGCTAAATGCAACCAAATTAATCAAATAGTAATCTGCCGACATTCTGCAGCCGGCTAAGGCTAATAAGAAACAAAAGAGGCGCGGAAACAAACTACGGCCGCGGGCATTCGAAACAGACCAAAGACAAAATAATACAAATACGCCGTTTGCGGTAGGAACTATATTTTTATATATAGTTTTCATAATTAACATTTGTCAACACTTGACCAGCGGTCGGCCATTTTTGGCGAATTTGCAAAACGTTTACGCATCAATATTGTGACAACATCACAAGTGCGATATTGTTATGTTTTATGTTTGCGGAAAAAAATAGAATGATACAACAATTTTCTAGCGTGTGATAACGTTCGAAGCAGGTTCCTCTGCGTAGGGGAAAATTGCGAAAGTATCTAAAACATCAGAATATGATATTTCTGTCGAAATCGTTATTTTTTAAATATATAGTACGAACCTTCGACCGCAGAGGGCAGTCAAAATATTCAAAAATACTTTTCATTAAAGCCAAAAGTACCGACCATATGATGTAAAAATGTGATCTTTGAGAAGCGATTGAACTATACTGACCACGATATAAAACCGACGAATTGACTAAAGTTATCAATGTAAGACTTTGACAATCATAGCGAGTATTTATAATATGTTTACTTCATTTTTTACATTGTTAAGAGGTCGCGACACTAAGGTTTAAAATCCTTTTGAAGCCAAAAACAATGGCGGCTTCAATTAACAAGAAAAAAAGACGTAAAAATAATAAAACAGACCATTATTAAGAGACAGTTGTATGTACAAAAGAATCATCCACATTTGCAGTCGATGTGGGTGGCTATTTTGTTCCAATAAGAATAATTTTACGAGACGCGCTGACACAATTACGAAGAGGTGATTAAATCATACCTTGCATGGTGGGCTGACTGCATCGCTCGTGGTATTCACACCATTTCGATGGGCGACATTTATAGTTGCACAAAACATAAATAATATAACCTCACTCACTAGCTGCACAAGTCCGGATTCTCGGAGCCGGTGTATCTCACAGCCCGATGGTGTACAAAACTTTATTAATCTCGATCATACTTTGTTTTAATACTAATTTTGTTCAAGGGAAAACGCCGGCAAGAAAGAACAACAAAAAACAAAACATAACGGCGCGCGCATGAGACCATAGAGTGACCATAGATATAATAATGAAATAGACCAAACGATAAAAAGATTAAATGTTTTCGGTAGGAACTAATTTAACTGTTGTTACAATAGCGAGCTTTGTTTGTTAGTGTAACCATCAACAGTTGATCGTATCACCTGATGATGCCAATTGGAGAAACTGCTATGCACTTCCAACAAACTGACCGAGGATAGCATGGCGTGACCAAATTAATAAGTGACTTAAAGACGGCTGATTTCCAAGTTAGAAAAATGGAAGAGCGTGCATGTTACGATGTATGAATGAAGAGGAACCTGGAGAGAATATCAAATACAATGTTTCAAATGTGAATCCACAACACAAAGAATTGATATCATAAAGGTCATTTTGCGCCACCCTGTGCATACACAAATTTTATTTTCCGTTCCCTTTTCCGAGACAGCGTGGAATTCTAATTTGTGAGCTGGCGTTTAGTGCTGGAAGAAAATATTTTTATTTTTAATGATACTTGGAGAAAAGAAAGAAACAAGATCACTTATAAACTAAAGATGACTTACTTGCTATCCGTTGGAACGACTTAAAACTACTCCGTCACTGAATAACACTACTTGATCTGATCCGCGAAGTCGACGCTAACGCTGTCGTGGCCAGCACGAGGACTTCCGGAGGCTGCATGGCACAGAAGGATGCTCGGCGTCCACTTCCATCTCCCGGGCTGAGGGGCATCATGCAGATGATGGATCGCGGAGGACACGGGTCTTCTTCACAGCGACAGCGGTGGCCAGCATCAAGCCCAAATGTTCCTTTCCCGGAGGCCGGTGGTAGACTGACTCGCTCGAGAGCTGCCCGGAACTCTGCAGGGTGGGGGGTTAGATCATCCCCTCCCAGAGTGTGGCCACTCTCTGCATCCGGCCGGCAGTACCTAACTGCTTTGCGGTACCGGGGCAGAACGCTATTTTTTTCACTCACAGAATTGTCACTATCACTATTATTGTTTTTAAATTGTCTTTCATAATCTTATCACTAATTAAAATTAAACTTAACTAAGATCAAACAAGCCTCCAGAGAGAAAACGCCTTTTCGGTCATGTAAAATTTGTCTAGTGCAATCTCACCTATTATGCCGTGAAACATGGCTATATCACACTTCCGTATAATAAGTATTGCGCCTTATAGTAAAGAGAATGTTATTAGTACTTTACTTTTCATAGACACGGCTTAACTAGCATTTTTAGTAGTGGTAGCATTGACGACAAAATCAACCAATCAGAGCGCGCATTCCGTTGTTAGCAGCCGTGAATTGGAAATTATTTTGACAGTACGACGGTTCTTGACGTCAAGTTGAAGAGCGAAAGTATAATTAGATTCCTTCATATTTACTATAGAAATGGGTAAGAATACATTCCATTCAATTAGCGCGATGATTGCGTATTACATTTTGTCTCGCTTGCTTTAGTAATTCAATTTGTTAATAATAACTATGAAATCTTAATCTAAGAAACAAATGATGTGTCAAAAGGATTTCAGAGATTCAATTCATGAGTAGCTAACTAACTAACCGCAGCAGGCAGAAAGAATGGCAATCTTCTGTCCTGACATACTGTTTCTCTCGCTTCATCTCTAAAATTCATACATCGTGTCATGCACGCGCGTCCATTTCTCCGACTCCTCACATGAACGACATTTAATATTTAATCGATTTGATCTTGCCATTGCTTTCCTCTATTTCTAGCTCTGTTCACATATACCTTCTTCACCATTCTGTCTTCACTCATTCTTTCCATGTGTCCAAACCATCTTAACGACCCTTTCATTCTTTTGTTCATAACACTTTCATTCGCACCGCATTCACTTCTTATACTTGCATTTGAGACTCTATCATACACAGATTTATCACACATTCATATTAGAGATCTCATTTTTATTTTAATTTCTTCCTTATTTTGCCAGTTCCATGCTTCACTTCCATATCATAATAAAAACAAAAATAATAGTTGTTAAAAAACACAGTTTTATTTAATAGACAAATAAACCATCACGCCGTCTCCGCGAAGGGATAGGCAGAAAGAATGGACTGCCACACTTTTCTTTCCTGACATATTTCTCAATTCGCTTCCTCGACATTCATACATCGTGTTATGCACGCGCGTCGATTTCTCTGACTCCACACATGGCCGACATTCAATGATTTATTTGATCGTGTCAGGTTTTCCTCGGTCTTCCGATTCTATTTCTAGTTCCATTTACACCGTTGACATTCATTCTTTCCATGTGTCCAAACCATCTTAATGATCCTTTCATTCTTTTGTTCATAACACCATCATTCGCACCGCATTCGCTTCTTATATTTTCATTCGACACACTATCATACACAGAGTATCCACACATTCGTCTAAGAGATCTCATTTCTGCTGCATTTATTCTACTTTCATACTTTATTTGCCAGTTCCATGCTTCGCTTCCATACATAAGGGTCGGTAGAAGAACACCATTGTGCACTGCCATTCTAGTTTTTTTGGATATGTTTTTGTTTGCGATGACAACTTTAAGTGCACCATTCACTTTGTTGCCTGCCCCAACCCTTCTTTCAATATCCCTCTCCACTCGCCCAACTCTTGTAAACATACTATCTAAATACACGAATCGGTCATCGGATCATTTCGCATGCATACCTCATAATACTATTCACCAAGACTTGTAGTTCATGCTCCTTGTCTGCAAGAAGGACAGCGTCATCCGCATACAAGAGACAGCTTACTGACACTCCGCTCATTTTAGCACCTACATCCAACCCTTTCAGCTCTTTCATACATTTCAAATCAAATCAAATCAGTTTATTAACTCAAAAGACATTGCAAACAGGAAAATGTTTAAGGCATCTATTGAGTACAGGTCAAATATTATACAAAAACAACAAAGTACCAGGAACGCATTAGAGATGGTTCCACATTAGGAAGACAACATACTTTCTAAAGCCAAGAGTATTTGTCCCCTGAACGTACCTTCACTAATATAAAAGACGTCGATCTCCGGGGAGACCGCGTTCAGCAGACTAATTGCTCTTCCCACCGGTGTCACCAGAGGCAGATTGGTTCTGGCGGCCGGTAGGTAAAACAATCTGTGCTGTCGCTGTCGGAGAAATCTATCGGGGACAAAAAGACCAACACCCTCTAGCACGGCCGAGTTCTCGAAATATCCCCTGATTAATTTAAAGAAATGGGTTATGAGATGCCCATCTCTTGGAAGCTGTAAAGAATACAGATTAAATAACCACGGGGACATTACGCAGCTCTGTTGGACACCTCTATTGATATCAAACCAGGCTGTAAGATCTCCATTCAGTGCTCTCCGTGTATAGCGACTTAATGGCCGTGATCAGTTTTGTACTTATTCCATATTCAGACAATATTTCCCACAACTATACTCTATTAACGTAATCCCAATTTATTATTATTATTACATTTCTTTCTTATATCAGCATTTGAGATTCTGTCGTATATCGTTCTACCACATATACGTTTCAGAGATCACATCTCTACCGCATTTTTTCTGCTCTCATGCTTCTTCTGTCAGTTCCATGCTTGGCTTCCATACATTAGGGTTGGGATCAGAACTTTTGTTGATATTTTAAAATTATTATTTAAAATGAACTTCCATTAAAAGATTTCAGTTAAATCATTTGATTATATTTATTGTATTTTTAGATGATGTTGAGGCTATTCGAAGGGGCATTGAGAGGTGCCTCCGTCGCTTCAGCCTTGAGGAGTTGCGGATCCACGGGGGCGTGGTGCTGGGCACCGCTAGCGTGAGGGCTGCCGAGGGACATCTGGTCTCTTCTGGGCGGCGTATCACGACCACAACCCTCGCAGCCGTCATGGCAGCCGGAATCAGACAACCTTCGATGGATCAATTTGAATTCCTACGTCTGCTTGGTAACTGATATTCTTTTGCTCCTGGTATAATGTGTGGACATCTTTCATACGAATTCAGCAATGTCCATTCTTGATTCTACCGAGTATTCTGCCTCCTTAACCCTCACCACTCCATTATTTTTTGATATTGTTTGTCAGCCAACTCTAATTTAAATAATGTCGAAATATTAATTTATTGATAGGTAGTTACAAAAAACATTATGGACTACTTATAGTTTTGCATAGTATGGTACTTTTTAAAACAATCTCTTCTGTTTCACGTCTTCCCTTGTCCAGTTTCGCAATGAAGTGAGGCTTGTACTCTAATCGCTCCTCTGCATGCCGTATCACGCCAAGTATTTTAGGTTATGTGGATTTGCAAGGATTATTTTATAGTCAAATAAAAACAGTCCAAATCTTATTAAAACGTGAAATTAAATGTTTTTAAACGAATAATCACAAGAAACAACGACACGTGTCATGTTTTGCGTACATATAGCCATGTCGGCTGGCATTCCACAAAGGAGTGGTAAGGATCATATTATTGATTCTCGGTGTCTGGATACTGCGGAAACACAACGTGGCAGGTGCATCTGTGCAGCGAGCCTCTGGACTTTGACGAGAGCGCGTCCATGGAGAGCGTCGCTTCTTGGAAAACCTTCTCTCTTCCACCGCCATGCTGGTCTTGGACGTTAAAATCACCGTTCTTGAAGCGTTGAAACCACTCTCGGCACGTTCTTTCACTAATAGCGGCCTCACCATAGGTATTTGAGAGCATTCGATGAGCCTCAGCCGCAGATTTCTTCATATTAAAGCATAAAATTAAAACCTCCCGCAAATGACGAGAATTTGGCTCGTAAGCTGACATGTTTAATCGGGAATACTTAAGCTTATTGTATGACATCTATGATCTATTTATTCCAACTACCACTTACCGCTACTGCCATCTATTGCAAAACGGCGGAAGCAAAGTTATATACCTAATAATTAAAACAGATAAAAGGGCGCCGCGGCGTCCTACGGCGTTTCGGGTGTGGACTGAAATAATAAATAACAAATTGAATAAAATGGTTACCTGTGGGTCTCCGCCCAGCTTATGTGTAGGCTTAGCCGGAGCATCGGTATCCATGGATAGGTCGATTTCCCTGGTCTCCCCTTTCAAGGCCTCCGTCCACGCCTTGATCCCGGCCTGCAAGCGGACTCCAAGACTCTTCTCCACCTGGACAAAAGAGACGATTAGATGGATACTTCTCTAGCCTTCACATTCATACAGCGTGTCGTGCACTGTCGCTTCTAACACAACAGGCAGAGACGGTGGACCCCCACACTCTTCCATTCTGAGACGCTTCTCTAGCCTTCACATTCATACAGCGTGTCGTGCACTGTCGCTTCCAACACAAAAGGCAGAGACGGCGGACCCCCACACTCTTCCATTCTGAGACGCTTCTCTAGCCTTCACATTCATACAGCGTGTCGTGCACTGTCGCTTCTAACACAACAGGCAGAGACGGTGGACCCCCACACTCTTCCATTCTGAGACGCTTCTCTAGCCTTCACATTCATACAGCGTGTCGTGCACTGTCGCTTCCAACACAAAAGGCAGAGACGGCGGACCCCCACACTCTTCCATTCTGAGACGCTTCTCTAGCCTTCACATTCATACAGCGTGTTGTGCACTGTCGCTTCTAACACAATAGGCAGAGACGGTGGACCGCCTCACTCTTCCATCCTGACACGCTTCTCTAGCCTTCACATTCATACAGCGTGTCGTGCACTGTCGCTTCTAACACAACAGGCAGAGACGGTGGACCGCCACACTCTTCCATCCTGACACGCTTCTCTAGCCTTCACATCCATACAGCGGGTCATGCACTGTTCCTAGTTACCTCTTCATCCAGGCGCTGCACCCAGAGGTGCAGGTTGGAGTACTGCCTCAGCGAGAGATCGTCCACGGCGTGCTGAATCTTGCCGAGGATGTCTGCCTGTAAGGGCACGTCTCGATGGGGCGCACGTCCACCTCCAGCTGCTCCTCCACCACAACCAGGTCTTCCACCTGCATCAGACAAATTCACAATATAATCGGATCAAATGTTTAAAAAAACTCGCATGTGAAACATCTTGATATCTGCAGATTAAGGGTTAAAAAAACTCACATGTGAAACATCTTGCTCTGCATTAAGTGTTAAAAAAACTCACAGGTGAAACATCTTGCCATCTGGAGATTAAATGTTAAAAAAACTCACATGTGAAACATCTTGCTACCTGCAGATTAAGTGTTAAAAAAACTCACAGGTGAAACATCTTGCCATCTGGAGATTAAATGTTAAAAAAACTCACATGTGTCACATAGAAGACGGTACTCACCTTCTCCTGAAAGGACACGACTACCTCGCTGAGCTTCTGCACGTACGGATCCAGCTTGCAGGACTCCCAGACAAGACCCATGCCTTCGGAGATGAGGGCCAGGACGTCCCTTCGGAGACCAGCCACCAGCGGTACGATGGAAGCCTTGTCCTCGATCTTGGAAGCGGAAAATATACGATAATTCAATTCCATTGTAAAACTCCATATTAAATAATTAATACGAATGAAAACGTCTGTTTTATACTAGTTTTATTATATTCTACGGGAATGGCACGTCTGTCCTTGCTAAGGCACTATCAAATGTAGCGAGAATCAAACTGTCTATATACCCGAGCTAATGGAGCAGAATAAGGTGATTGGAGTGGCTTCGTACATTGTTAACTGGAATTAACGGGCTAGAAACTCAAAATTTAACCTAACATTACATTATCAACATGAAAGCATGCATCTACATATTAAATATATATAAATAAATATAATTCTAAACATGTAAAATGAATGCGAAAGCTGAAGACGATTGTATCGAGAGAAATCTCAATAAGAAATTTAATTTTCGATTTGAATATGTTCCTTTCAATCAAATGCTGGATAATTTCGCTGTAAAAAATAGCTCGTTCACGACGAATGGCTATCGAAGGCAAATAACTGAAAAATCAATTCGAGAACGCTTAGATTTAGACCGATATGTTTATGCTAGAATATTGCCGTAAAATTGTAGGTTGGGATGCGTATAGCTTAGGACGGATGAAGAAATACGACGACATAAAATGTAAGGTTTAGATGCGTATACAAGTGGCTGCGTATACAGACGAAGAATACATTAGGTGAGGTTGCGCATAACTTAGGACGGATGAAGATATAACTGACTATAAATTAGGATGTGTGTAAAAGCTAAGGCAAGGAAGCATACAGGAGAGATGGCTTAAGCGAAACCTACCGAAATGACAACATTACACCGCTGGAATGTATTTTACATATCTCACAATTTAGAAATCTCGAGAGCTAGGAATAATCAAACCTCGTCAAGGAAGTGCCAACTCCACAGCTAATTTATAATAAAACAATCTGCGATGGCCAAATTGATTTCGGTTTAAAAAGGGATCAAATTTCACGGATACTACGTATCTAATACATTTGTTTTAAAATAATTACCTTCTCACCGTCCAACTGCCTTTTCACGGAAGACCGTCACCGCATCTAATGCTAAATGCAACCAAATAAATCAAATAATATTCTGCCGACATTCTGCAGTCGGGTTAAAAATTTTCCAAACATTCGAAAGTCGAAACAAACGCGGATTCGAAACAGACCAAATACAAAATAATACAAATACGCCGTTTGCGGTAGGAACTGGATGGAAACTATCATAGATATTTTGATATAGCCATGTTTCATGGCATAATAGGTGAGATTGCACTGGACAAATTTTACATGACCGAAAAGGCGTTTTCTCTCTGGAGGCTTGTTTGATCTTAGTTAAGTTTAATTTTAATTAGTGATAAGATTATGAAAGACAATTTAAAAACAATAATAGTGATAATGACAATTCTGTGAGTAAAAAAAAATAGCGTTCTGCCCCGGTATCGCAAAGCAGTTAGGTACTGCCGGCCGGATGCAGAGAGTGGCCACACTTGAGAGGGGATGATCTAACCCTCCGACCTGCAGAGTTAAATCCTTGATGTCAGTCTTTTTAAATTATTTAAATTGAACTTGGAACTTACGACCTCCATTAGCTTTTTATGAATAAATGTTATTATTAATACCATTGAAGCGCCACTCTTGTTTTTAAATACCACTTTTGCTCTTTGTGCATTAAACCATTACATAAAAGTTGCGATATAATGGCGATCCGTTGGGATTCAGCAACAGAAGGCATATCTCGACAAATTTGCCTGGAGTCCAGGGTGCCCTTGGAAAACTCCAACAAAGAGGTTTTGAATATTTAAACTGTTTCAAATTAACGTTACTTAGGATCCGTAACTTAACCCCCATTGTGCCGCTGGCTTCATTTGCAGTAAAAAAAAAAGCTCTTAACCCTCCCTTCCCTATGATGGGTATCTTCTACACGTTGCTTCTAAAAACCATCAATATCTCTATACATATAATTAGTACAAGGTTAAGATTTTAGGTATTCCTCCATCATATATTCACGCATTGATTTAAAAAATAATATTTATAATAATCAGAATTTATCGGGTACATCGGAGGTATTTTGTGATAATCGAAAACAACTATACTATATTCGCATCTCACTCTTGCATATGTTCTAGCTCAATGTTCTCACTCTCGCCGTCCCGCCGCTTTCGGGCTTGCAACCAGAGTGGGTCTATGCCCGTTCCGTGAGCGTTGCCAGTTGTTTTTAGCAATTAAATCTCAATTATTATAATTTTTTTACTTCAATTATAATTATATAAGGGGATTAGCTATGAATGCTCCTTTTTTTAACCCCTGTTGTTATAATGGTCTCCGTTTTGTAATGGATTCAATGACAATATTTCGGGGTTTAAACCCTCTATTATTGTTAACAATGTGTTGAGCCATAACCATTATCATATTCTGCTTTATTAACTCAGATATTTTATAGAAACTACAGCGCGCTTGATTCTCGCTACATTTTATAACGACTAAGCAAGGCGAAATTTACAATTCCCATAAACTGTAATAAAGCTTCTAGAAAATTTACGTTTTCTTTTATTATTTATAACCGAGTTTATATCATCGTTCAAGAAATAATAAATGCTTATTGTATGCCCAGTTTCTGTTCATTACGGAATAATACAATTGACCCGTTAATTTATAATGGAAAAATGCACAGAACCTTAACGAAATATTTGATATTGGACTTATTACATGCGAGCAATGTGTAATAGCTACACAACAACGAAAAGGGAAGATTACAATGTTTATATTGTCTGTGGATGATGTGTAAAGCGTCTATGGTATATTTTGACAGCTCCAAATCAAAGTATTTTGCCGGGAAAGAAAATTGTTACTTTAGTTTGTTAATTTTAAATGAAGTATAATGGATTTTAATGGACTGCAAAAACAGCGTCAAATGTTTAAACATTGTATGAAAAATGATAATCTCAGCGATAGCGAACTATTTGAAAACATAAACAACATTCAGACCTGCTCGAGAGGAATTAAACATTTAGTTGGACTGATGCCCCACCTAGAGCACCTGAGGAGTATCCACTGCCTTCGAGACTGTCCGATTAGAAGTGAAGGACGGAGTCCAATTTAAGATATCAGTTTGCCTGACTTGGAAGAGCTGTCGGGAAAGTTCGTCTTTATTATACGTTCTAAACTAGCATTTCTGTTTTTTTACTATTAGAACCAAAGGAAGTATGGCTTATTTATTTATTTTATAGACGAACAGTAGTTTCACTGCATTCCCATTAGTACAGTACTCACTATGGGACAAAAAAACATTCAACATATTTCATAAGGAGAAACCAGGACAGTCGACAACATTAGCGTGAATGGTGAAGATTTGGAGCAAGTAGATGAGTTTGTGTATTTGGGTAGTATGTTTACAGTGGAGAGGGATATTGAAAGAAGGGTTGGGGCAGGCAACAGAGTGAATGGTGCACTTCAAGTTGGCATCGCAAACAAAAACCTATCCAAAAAAAGCTAGAATGGCAGTGCACAATGGTGTTCTTCTACCGACCCTTGTGTATGGAAGCGAAGCATGGAACTGGCAAAAGAAGAATAAATGCAGTAGAAATGAGATCTCTTAGACGAATGTGTGAATACTCTGTGTATGATAGAGTGTCGAATGAAAATATAAGAAGTGAATGCGGTGCGAACGATGGTGTCATGAACAAAACAATGAAAGGATCGTTATGATGGTTTGGACATATGGAAAGAACGAATGAAGAAAGAATGGTGAAAAAATTATATGTTAACGATGTAAATGGAGCCAGAAATAGAGGAAGACCGAGGAAAACGAATATTGAATGTCGGCCACGTGAGGAGTCGGAGAAATGGACACGCGTGCATGACACGATGTATGAATATAGAGGAAGCGAGAGAAATATGTCAGACGGCGTGATGGTTAGTTAGTTGGTTATAATTACGTAAAGATATACTACAATGGTAAAATAATCAGGAATTATCAAAGCGCAGACCTAGAAGTGTAAGGCAGATAATTGCATCATAAGTACAATTAAAAAAGGGTCCCTGAGATGGTTTGGACATTTGGAATGAATGGACTAGAGAAAAATGGTTAAAATGTTGTATACAAGCAGTGTAAGTGGAAAGAGAAGTCGCGGAAGACCAAGGAAAGCATGGCGTAAACAAATTAATCAAATACTGAAAGGGGGCCACATTCAGAGTTAAAATGACAAGCACGCATGTTATGATGTATGAATGTGGAGGAAGCTAGAGGGGTATGTCAGGACAGAGCTCTATGGAGGTCCATCCTCCCTGCTTACCCCTCCGGAGAAACGGCGTGATGGTTGGTTAGTCAGCTAGTCGGAACATAACTCTCGCATCTCTTCTACATTCACACATCGTGACATGCACGCTCTTCCATTGTTCCTACTTCCAACATGGTCACATTTCAGTAATTGATTCATTTGGTCATGCTATGCCATCCTTGGCCTTCCTCGATTTCTTTTTCACCTCACACTACTTGTAAATATATTTTTAAGATTTCTTCCTTCATCCATTAGTTCCATGTGTCCAAACCATCTTAGTGACCCTCTCTCAATTTTATTTACCACGCATTCATCTGCCTTACATTCCCTATCTTACTTCATCATGAGATATTCCATTGTTTTTACTGACCTCATTTCTACAGCATTCACAACTAACCATCACGCCGTCTCTCCCAAGGGGTAGGCAGAAAGAATGGACTGCCACACTTTTCTTTCCTGACATATTTCTCTCGCTTCCTCTATATTCATACATCGTGTCATGCACGCGTGTCCATTTCTCCGACTCCTCACGTGGCCGACATTCAATATTCGTTTTCCTCGGTCTTCCTCTATTTCTGGTTCCATTTACATCGTTAACATATAATTTTTTACCATTCTTTCTTCATTCATACTTTCCATATGTCCAAACCATCTTAATGATCCTTTCATTATTTTGTTCATAACACCATCATTCGCACTGCGTTCACTTCTTACATTTTTTGTACAGCATTTATCCTACTTTCATCATTCTTCTGCCAACTCCAAGCTTCACTTTCATATGTAAGGGTCGGCACTAGAAACTCTAATGCGATACTACTCCCTACTTTCGATATCTTTCTCCATTTGTCCATCCCTTGTAAACATGCTTCCCAGATAAATAAATTGCTTAACTTGCTCTGATTTCTCACCGTCCGCACTTATTCAATCCAATTCTTCTTCTTTCTTCTTTTTGTCCTGTCACACCTCTGTGGTGCATAGGGCCTCGAGGAACCTTCTTCACCCGACTCTATCGCATGCCTGATGCCTAACATCATCCCAAGTAGGGCCTGCCTCCTTAACCTCGTCCTGCAGGGCTCTTCTCCAGGCGGCTCTAGGTCTGCCTCGCTTTTCCCCCATAGGGGACCAGTCTAGTGCGCCCTGAGCGATGCTTCCGTCTCAGAGTGTGACCGATCCACTGCCATTTGTGTCTAGCGACTTGTTCTCTAATTGGTTTTTTGCCTGCCACGGTCCAGAGAACGGCATATGACACTGTTTGGGGCCAATAGATTTTGAATATTGAGCGAAGGCACCTATTTATAAACACCTGGAGTTTACCAATAACGTCTATCAAATGAGATGATTGTAAAAGCAGCCAACAGATTGGTGTTGTGAATATCTCCGCAGATCTAACATCGGCGCTGGATGCATTCACGGGGGCCCTGCTCGGCCTCTCTGACCACCTGGAGCTGATGGCCGCCATAGACAAGAGGTGCTGGGTCATGGATCCCCAGAACCCCACCTTCAGAGACAACTTCCGCAGGATCATGATGGGCAAGTAGCACACTCTCTACATCATCATCATTAGAAAGGTCTCATATTTAGGTCATGTGCTATGGGGAGAAAAATACCACCTCCTTCCACTGATATTAACTGCCCTACCTTTGGGTTATATTATTTCAAATACTCAGCCGCACACTTGGCCTGCCCCTTGTAAAACTATCATATTTATGAAGACTTGTACTCGAGTGTTGTTGGCACGTGCGCGTATCCCTAATAGTTTGTACATTTTAGGTACATTTTTTTTCTCAAGTGCGTACGTGATACGGGATAGCGCAGAATGGTACAGCCACAGTGAACGTATCACGTACGTTCAAATACGTAGGGTGGTTAATGGGTAAAGTGGAGGGACGTCAGGGAGTTGGTAGAAGGCAGCTGTCCTGGCTGCAGAACATTAAAGAGTGGACAGGAATAACAAGAGCTCAGAACCTGTTCCAAGTGGCGCAGGACAGAGATGCCTTTGCTGCTGTGACCTGACACGGCACGGAAAGAAGGAGAATGGTTATAATAGTTTAGCTTGGACCCAAGCTTCATCAGGGCAGTATAACAACTTGTAAGCTTGGGTCCTTTCATATAAACCATCCACCCTTTCATTCACTTCTTATATCCATTTGGGAGATGACGTGTTGGTCAGTTGGAGAGTTAGTTTGTTGAAAGAACTTCCACCAAGATATGTGTGTATTATCATTAGGTTATGTGTTTGGAGGACGGCCCTAATCAATTCATTTTATACCATTCTATTCAACCTGTATCAGACGTACTAAATAACTAACTCACCATCACACCCAAGGGGTAGGCACAAAGAATGGACTGCCACACTTTTCTTTCCTGACATATTTCTCAATTCGCTTCCTCAACATTCATACATCGTGTCATGATTAACACATACTTTTTTTACCATTCTTTCTTCACTCATTCTTTCCATGTGTCCAAACCATCTTAATGATCCTTTCATTATTTTGTTCATGACACCATCATTCGCACCGCATTCCCTTCTTATATTTTCATTCGACACTATCATACACAGAGTATCATCACACATTGGTCTAAGAGATCTCGTTTCTACTGCATTTATTCTACTTTCATCCTTCTTTTGCCAGTTCCATGCTTGGCTTCCATACATAAGGGTCGGTAGAAGAACACCATTGTGCACTGACTAATATCTAAATATGTTTGTCGAATGAAGTATTGACTGGAGTAAGACCGAGGAGGACACGGGCATGACCAGATTAATGTTGGAAATGTGAATAATGGACTTGCGTGTATAATTCATTGTATGAATGTGGTAGAATCTAGAAAGGTGTATCATGATAGAGTAGTGTGGCTGTGTTTTCTCTGCCCACCCTTCTAGAAAATTTGCATTTTAAATAAGATAATAATTGAACAAAACTATGTTTTTGATTTCTTCTATGTTCACCTTCACTTCAAATATAATTCTACTTTGTATCAGCCATGTTTCGGTTACAAGTAACCTTTATCTCTTCTCTTCTTTCTCTTTGCCATTTCCCATCATCTGGGGTCGGCCCTCCTCGTACGAAAACGCCAAACTTTCCTATTTTCACTCATTTCCACTGTCAGGTTCTCGTGTTGGAGCTCCTTTTCCATGTTGGCCCACCATGTTGCCATTGGGCGACCTCTTCTTCTTGGTTTTGTGGGAATGCTGAGGGCTTTTTGGACAATGTGCTCGCTGTCTCTTCGCATCACATGACCGTACCACCGGAGTCGAGATTCTCTACATTTTTCCGTTATTGGGGCAACCTTAAAGCTACCCCTCACATATTCGTTCCTAACGTGGTCCAGCCTTGTGACGCCTCCAGCCCACCTCAACATTTTCATCTCGGCAGCGTGGACTCGACTTTCGTGGACTTTTTTGTTGGTCCAGCACTCTGCTCCATATAGCATGGCGGGCCTCACTGCAGTCTTGTAGACTCTGCCCTTAGTTCTGATTGGAATTTTTGGATCACACAGGACACCTGATAGAGACCTCCACTTGAGCCAGGCGGTGTTTGTCCTGTGTTTGACATCAGTGTCTACGTTGGCATCCGCAGTAAGGACCGACCCGAGATACTTGAATTGGGACACCTTGTTAACTGGAGTATTGCCAATGTGAATTGTGTTTTCATGAGCCAAATCTGTAGCGATGTCCTCATATTCACATTCTAAATATTCGGTTTTACTCCTGCTAATGCGTAGTCCATTACACTCTAAGGCATCTGCCCACTCATTCAATGTAACTTGCAATTGTTCTGCCGAGTCCGCAATCAAAACTATGTCGTCTGCGTAGAGAATGCACCACGGTACAGACTGCTGTATATTCCTGGTCAGGTAGTCCATAACTATGTTAAAAAGGAAAGGGCTCAGGGCTGAACCCTGATGGACTCCGACCTCCACCGCAAATGGTTCGCTGATGCCTGCGGGACTTTTTACTCTTGTTGTTATTTGGCAATACATGTCTTGGAGCAGTTGAATGTAGTATTCCGGGATGCCCTGGAATCTCGCAGCCTGCCACACCAGCTTGCGTGGGACACGGTCAAAGGCCTTCTCCAAATCGATGAACAGTAGGTGAAGATTTTTGCGGTTTGTTCTATATTTCTCCATCACTATCCTTATAGCTTGAATGGCATCTGTGGTGGATTTACCTCCCGTAAAACCAAATTGGTTTTCTGTTAATGAGGAGAGCTTTTGGAGGCGCTCATTTATAATCTTTTCCCATACCTTCAAGGTGTGTGAGGTCAATTTTATTCCGCGATAATTTCCACATTCGCTTGCGTCGCCTTTGTTTTTGTAGAAAGGAGTTAGATAGCTATGTCGCCATGACTCCGGGATCTGGCCAGAGTTGACAATATTGTTAAATAACAAAGTAAGCCAAGTAATTCCAACATCACCAGTTATTTTCCAGATCTCGACTGGGACTGCATCCGGGCCAGCCGCTTTGTTGTTTTTCATTTTTGCTATGGCTAATTTCACCTCCTCTTTTGACACTTCCGGAATGGGACCCACTGTTGGTAGTTCTTCTTGTTTAGGGTTTCTAGGGAATTCTTCGTTCAGAAGCGCTTTGTAGTATTCATTCCACCTAGCGTTTATATCCCCGTTTGAGGTTAAAATTTTACCATTTTACAAGTAACCTTTATCAATGTTTACAATTTAAAATTGTGAGAGCCGGTCGCCTAGCATGGATTGGGCACGTATGCCGAGCCCAAGAGACCTCTAGGAAGGCCTAGACAGCGCCTGATGGACAATGTTCTGGCTGACCTGGCTAGGTTGGGCGAATCTAAAAGTCTTCAAGAGTTGTATGGCCATAGGAAGTAAGTATACATTGATAAAGGTTACTTGTAACCGAAGCGCGTTTGGTTCAGTTAAAATAAAAAGTGTTGTTGTTTTTAATAATTCCTTCCACATCTGTCTTTATTTGGTCAGCGATGGGTTATGCCATATTCTCTTCAGCCGTCCTTGGTTTCTATTCGTCTCTCATCCACTAGTCCCATATAAATTATAATTGCCTTACCTTTCTTCCTTATTTCGTTATTAAAGGTATAAATGCTGGTGCTAAGGTGAGTGATCTGTCTGTAAACTGTCTGCTTTACGCGGACAACGCCGTTCTCGTTGCGGATAGTGCGGACTAATTACAAGTCTTGGTGTCGAGAATGTATGAGGTATGCAAGTCGAACGATTTAATGATGAATGTCGGAAAGTCAAAGGTGTTAGTTTTTGAAAGGGAAGAGCAAATGACAGTTTGTAATATAAGTGTAAATGAAGAGAACTTGGAACAGGTGAGGGAATTTGTGTATTTAGGTAGCATGTTCACAGCGGATGGCCGAACGGACAGTGATATTGAAAGAAGAGTTGGTGCGGTTAACAAAGTGAATGGAGCTATAAAAGTAGTTATTGGAAACAAGAATTTATCAATGAAATCGAAAATGGCCGTTCACAATGGAGTTCTGGTTCCAACCCTTATGTATGGAAGCGAAGCATGGAACTGGCAGAAAAAAGATGAGAGCAGAATAAATGCGGTAGAGATGAGGTCCCTAAGACGTATGTGTGGTAGAACGATGTACGACAGAATCCCAAATGCTGATATTAGGAAGGAATGTAGAGCGAAAGAAGGTATTATGAACAAAATTATGAAAGGTTCGCTGCGTTGGTTCGGACATATGGAGCGCATGGGTGAAGAAAGAATGGTTAAAAAAGTATACGTTAACAATGTAAATGGAGTAAGGAGTCGAGGTAGACCGAGGAAAATATGGCATGACCAAATTAACCAAATATTAAAAGTTGGTCATGCCAGAAGCCGGAAGAATCGACGTGCGTGTATGACTCGATGTGTGAATGTGGAGGAAGCTAGAGAGGTGTGCCAGGATAGAGTAGTGTGGCGGTCCATTCTCTCTGCCTACCCCTGCGGCGAAACGTGTTATATTTTCATTCGACACTCTATCATACACAGAGTATCCACACATTCGTCTAAGAGATCTCATTTCTACTGCATTTATTCTACTTTCATCCTTCTTTTGCCAGTTCCATGCTTCGCTTCCATACATAAGGGTCGGTAGAAGAACACCATTGTGCACTGCCATTGGATAGGTTTTTGTTTGCGATGACATATTTCTCAATTCGCTTCCTCAACATTCATACATCGTGTCATTTCTCTGACTCCTCACATGGCCGACATTCGATTTATTTGATCGAGCCACGTTTTCTTGGTCTTGCTCTATTTCTGGTTCCATATACATTGTTAACATATCATTTTTGATCATTCTTTCCGTATGTCCAAACCATCTTAATGATCCTCTCATTATTTTGTTGATACACTTGTTATATTTTCATTCGACACTCTATCATACGCAGAGTATCCACACATTCGTCTAAGAGATCTCATTTCTACCGCATTTATTCTACTTTCATCCTTCTCTTGCCATTTCATTTGTTCTGTCGCCTGCCTTGCAATATATATGCATGATAACATCGGGTGTGCTGATGACACGGTTTTACATTTTAGCAGACGGTTCAAGGATCCCTGAGATGGTTTGGACACATGGAACGAATGGATGAGAGTAGAATGGTTAAAAAGTCGTACACAAGCAGCGTGAGTGGACCAAATGAATTAATGACTAAAAAGCGGCCACGGAATAATCGCCGTGCGTGCATGGTACGATGTATGAGAGGTATGCCAGGACAGGGATGGTGATGATGTCCCTACTGCGGACACGGTATCGTGGAGGGGCTCTATGCTGCCCTGTAACAGACGTGACATTGTGTATTCTTGTTTTGGAAACCCCCGGCTACCACTAATAGACGATACCAGTGACATCAGAATGAAACATAGTTACCACAAAAAGTCACATTACTACACTCTCTGAGACTTCTTTCAAATCATATATATCCAACATTGGAGCCGATATCTTGAGAAATAGACTCCAAACGGTGGTGTTCGCAATAGACAAGTTAGAATACGACTCAGGGCGCTATTAATCAACTCAAAAACACGAATTCATTAGGTCCAGATTTTGTTCCAACCTTTCCGGAACTTTGGAAGATCTCTAAAATCTCTCCAGTAAAATGATGTGACCAGTAGCAATTGTATCTACACCTGCGAAGGGATTTACATCGTTTTATTAACCCAAAGATAGAACCGTTCATGAACAGCATGGATTCAGATCAGGGCGTTCAACCATTACAAATTTGATGCTATTTACGAACTTTGTCACTAAGTGCCAAGTCGACTGCTCGTATAGCGATTTTTCAAAAGCGTTTGATAAGGTGGACCACCAACTTTTGCTTCGAAAGCTTCAAAGGATTGGCTTTAGTGACAATCTGCTCAAGCTTTTCTCTAGCTATCTAACATCTCGAAAACAATGTGTCTTATGGACTTTTTCAGTCTTTCACACCTCATCAGGGGTGCCACAAGGGTCTAATTTAGGACCATTGCTTTTCACGATATTCATTAATGATATTTCTAACGAAATAAAGTTTTCAAAATTGTTATTATTTGTTGATGACATAAAAGTTTTCTCTGAAATAGAGAATCCCTCAGAGCTTCAGTGTGACATTCAGAACATAACCCGATGGAGTAACAAATTATTCTTCAACTTTGTTATGTCATACACACGGGCATCGAAAACATTATACTTTCGCTATCTTATGGATGGGTGCAGGGTGTTCTGTTGGTTCAATCTTCACATAGTTGCTCTATGTAATAGAATGCCAAGATATAAGTCGGCTGGAATATAGTTCCGTTATTCGGTATTTTTGATTATTTTTTTAGCGTAGCATTATAGCCAGCCTAAACTTTGTGTTTCTTGGATTAGAAGTTCGGCAGAACATGTTTTAGTTGGCTTCTGCGCCCGAGCAAAGACGGTTGTGTATTTAGTGTTTTTTGAAGAAATTGGTGCTTAAGGCATTTTCTATTCAATTTACAAAACTATGCTGATTTACCATGTACGCGTGAGATATAAACTAACATCAAGTCAACCTCTATTCAATTTATAAAACTATACTGATATACGCGTGAGATATAAACTAACATCAAGTCAACCTCCAATTTTGTCCTTTTTGAGTTTTAAATTCGTATTTCAATTAGAGACTGTACTTTATACTTTAATGCAATGTTTCTCCCCTTTAGGGAGGGCTGTTTGCATTTCACGCAGAGAATTATTTGCAAAATTAAGAGAACGAGGAGCATTGGGGGAAAGCAGTTGACTTTTTAACAACATATATAAACAGTACCAAATTATGCAAGATCATCAAATTGTTTTCAATACAATTAATAAAGAGGTGTAAAAAAGTGGCAGTTACATTGTGAAGTTGGAAGAAGAAACAGTGTTTCGGATATCTTAAGGCTGGCCAACAAAAGCAAAGGACAAGATCTGCTGCAGACTTTCACATCGTATACACCAGAGGAGACTTTTGCGCCATCAAATCTAAAACAAAAGGGCTTCCCTTCATAGTAACTGATCTATTGATGGAAGTGAAACTCTAATCCCTTGTCCATCATGCGGCTACTCAGTTATCAGACCCTGTAATTTCTTTCAATCATTGGAGAGAAGGAGGGAGTTACTTCTTTCAGCTGATTGGCGGCGATGTCCTGAGTGATGTGGGTCTACCTGCCTACGGTTATGCCTGCGGGTAGGGCAATCTTACCGCTTCATCGGGTCGCCTCGGAGGTGGACATATTCGGTGATAGTGTGAGTTGCCTCAGGGATGCAATATCAACGTTACGATTATTTAGAATTCTTAAACTTTTTTATTTTATTTATATGTTTTTATGCTTCTCTTTTCAATTCTTATAATGTAATTCTGTAATGTTTGTAATTTTTATTAAAATAAATGAAACGAAATGAAAGACAAATGAAAAATGATGTATTAAAAATAATAAAAAAATTATTTAAAAATATAAAATTAAACATTATTAAAAAATAAATATATTCAAAATATTTAAGAATTTTGCGTCGAAAATAATTTAAAAAATTTATAAAACCAAACAATAAATTGTACAAAAAATTTAAATTCGCCTAAGGACGACGTACGCCGTCTTGGGTGTTAGGCGGCGGACCTTGTCGCGCAGGTACAGGGACAACCTCCCGGATGCCCTCGGGCCCCCGCGGACAGGATCCGCAACGTTCGACTGGAAACAACATTTTTATTAGATTAATATACAAGAGAAATGTATGCAAGAGCTGAAAGGGTCGGATGTAGGTGCCAAAATGAGCGGAGTGTCAGTAAGCTGTCTCTTGTATGCGGATGACGCTGTCCTTCTTGCAGACAACGAGCATGAACCACAAGTCCTGGCGAATAGTATAATGAATGTTAATAAGTCCAAGCTAATGATTTTTGAAAAGGAAGAAACCACGACAGTCTGCAACATTAGCGTGAATGGTGAAAATTTGGTATTTAGGTAGTGTGTTTACAGTGGAGAGGGGCAGGCAACAGAGTGAATGGTGCACTTAAAGTTGTCATCGCAATCAAAAAGCTAGAATGGCAGTGCACAATAGGGATGCGCAAAACGACTCATCTCAGGGATTTGATCTGAACGAATCGCTCAGCAAAGTGAGTCGACTCTTTTTAACGATCCACGGTTCACAATTTTGTTATATCTGCAAAGTTTGAAATTATTTTGGGGACCCTTTTTGTTTTTTTTTGCTCCTCGACCAGAAGATTTGATCGGCCATGTGAGGAGTCAGAGAAATGGACGCGCGTGCATGAAACGATGTATGAATGTTGAAAATATGTCAGGAAAGAAAGGTGTCCATTCTTTCTGCCTACCCCTTCGGGGAGACGGCGTGATGGTTAGTTAGTTGGTTAGTTTCAAGGTTGACCGTGTTAGAAGTGGAATGACTCGCTGTATGAACGTGGAGGAAGCCAGAGAGGTGTGCCAGGATAGAGTAGTGTGTTCTCTCTTATTATTGATAATGTTTCTACTAAAACGCTGGTCTATTGTGCAATCATGACCACGTTTAAAATAATAAATCTTTTAGTTTATTACACAATGACTTCTATCATTAAAACAGTTTGTAGAAGAAATAGTGTTTCGGATATCTTAAGGCTGGCCAAGAAAAGCAAAGGACAAGATCTGCTGCAGACTTTCACACCGTATACATTACATATATATACTCTGCAGCCATCATTTCTTTTCTATAAATTAGCAACATTTCTTTCTTCACAAAGTCTTCGGAGAAATTCCAAAGCTAGACAAAGCTTTTTCTTTATTGATACATTACTTCAGAATGAGTATACAAAAAGGAAGAAAATTAATGAACTCGAATAAAACAAAACGTAAAAACTATGTAAACACGATCGCGAATGTCAAAAGCGTAGTAAAATATAAGAAGTGCGAATGATGGTGTTATGAACAAAGGGTCATTAAGATGGTTTGGACACATGGAAAGAAAAGTAAATGTTAACCATGTAAACGGAATCAGAAATAGAATCAGAAGGAAAACATGGCACGATTAAATTAATCAATTCGGCGTACGTGCATGACACGATATATGAAAAGTGTGGCAGTAGATTCCTTCTGCCTATTCCTTCGGAGAGACGGCGTAATGGTTAGTTAGCTAGTTATTTGAACAATGAAGATATCCTTTTTACATAGTGTTCTCATTTTATCTAATTAACTAACTAACTAACCATCACGCCGTCTCCCCCCTGCCTAACATCATCAGGGCTCTTCTCCAAGTGGCTCTAGGTCTGCCTCGCTTCCTCTTTCCCCCCATAGGGGACCAGTCTAGTGCACCCTGAGCGATGCAGGCTGGGTTCCGTCTCAGGGTGTGACCGACCCATTTGCGTCTAGCGACTTGTTTTCTAATTAGATTTTCGCCTGCCATGGTCCAGAGAACGGCATTCGGGGCCAATAGATGTTGAATAGTTAGGTAGTGAAATATAATTACCGAGGTAAGCGTGGGCTCTCCTGGGCGGCGGCGATGTCGCCGGGGGCCGCCGCTTCCTCGGCGATCTCGCCGCGACGGTGGCGGTAGCGCTCCCACTGGCGGTTCTGCACCTTTTGTATCTAGAGAAAGAGATAGACTCAAGAAGATTAGAAAAATTAAGAATACTACAGTAAAAGTCTGTTCATTCAAACAACGATAATTCATCATTTGCTCGGCCCAAAAATTTACTTTTGCAGGTGACCCACATAAGTGGAATTTGACACGAATAACCGAAAACGCCTGACTTAGGACCTACTTATCGCAATGATGACATACATTGCACTAGGTCACTAGAGCAGGGCATCGTGTACAAAGGGAAGCAAAGCATATAAAAGCGGTACTTCCGACCACCCAATACGTCAATCAGTATTACGGCTTTTAACAGACACGAGTCTACGTTAATAAATCTAAGCCATGAGGGATCTCGGACTCCCTCCAGCCGACCTACGAAGCCACGCTACTACGTCATTCCTTCTTGCGACTTCTTAATTCAATTAAGAAACAAATATGAAGTGAAATATCACATGAGAAAGAATCAGGTTGGAGCGCTTAAATACATTAAGTGCAAGCGAGATATCTATATATTAGGTATTTCTCTAGAAAATATCACGCGGTAAAAAAGTGGAAAGCGATAAAATGAGAACACTATGTAAAAAGGATGTCTTCATTACATATATATACTCGGCATCTTTCGTGTAGCCATCATTTCTTTTCTATAAATTAGCAACATTTCTTTCTTCACAAAGTCTTCGGAGAAATTCCAAAGCTAGACAAAGCTTTTTTTTTATTGATACATTACTTCAGAATGAGTATACAAAAAGGAAGAAAATTAATGAACTCGAATAAAACAAAACAAAAAACGTAAAAACTATGTAAACACGATCGCGAATGTCAAAAGCGTAATAAAATATAAGAAGTGCGAATGATGGTGTTATGAACAAAGGGTCATTAAGATGGTTTGGACACATGGAAAGAAAAGTAAATGTAAACGGAATTAGAAATAGAATCAGAAGGAAAACATGGCACGATTAAATTAATCAATTCGGCGTACGTGCATGACACAGTGGCAGTAGATTCCTTCTGCCTATTCCTTCGGAGAGACGGTGTAATGGTTAGTTAGCTAGTTATTTGAACAATGAAGATATCCTTTTTACATAGTGTTCTCATTTTATCTAATTAACTAACTAACTAACCATCACGCCGTCTCCCCGGAGGGGTAGGCAGAAAGAATGGAACGCCACACTGTTCTGTCCTGACATACTTCTCTCGCTTCCTCTACATTCATACATCTTGTCATGCACGCACGTCGATTTCTCCGACTCCTCACGTGACCGACATTCAATATTTGATTGATTTGATCGTGCCACGTTTTCCTCGGCCTTCCTCTATTTCTAGCTCCGTTCACGCCGTTTACATATACCTTCTTTACCATTCTGTCTTCACTCATTCTTTCCATGTGTCCAAACCATCTTAATGACCCTTTCCTTATTTTGTTCATAACACTTTCATTCGCACCACATTCACTTCTTACACTTGCATTTGTCACTCTATCATATTCAGATTTGCCACACATTCGTCTTAGAGATCTCATTTCTACTGCGTTTATTCTACTTTCATCCTTCTTTTGCCAGTTCCATGCTTCACTTCCATACATAAGGGTCGGCACAAGAACACCATTGTGCACTGCTCATTTTATCGCTTTGCACTTTTTCACCGCGTGATATTTTCAAGAGAAATACATAATATACGAGATATCTCGTATAGATATCTCGCTTGAACTAATGTATTGAAGCGCTCCAACCTGATTCTTTCTCATATGATATCTCTTTTGAATTATTAGAAATCGTAATTACATTTTGATGAAAAACATTACGAAATACGCGATATTTCGATTTAAGACATAGACAACCTAACAGACAAGTTAGCATCGCTATACTCCCTCTTCTACAAAATACAGAATTACATACCAAGAAGGGAAAAGGTAAAAAGCCGACTGACATATATGATTCCCTTCTGGGGGACTGGAAACCAAAAGGACATCTCCAGACTCCAAAGACAACAAAATAACTAACTAACTAACTAACTAACCATCACGCCGTCTCCCCGAAAGGGTAGGCAGAAAGAATGGACTGTCACACTTTAACCGATGCGGCACTCCATCCTTCTCTTTTCGCCCCGCGGGGGATGCGGTGTGATGGGTTTCGAACCTCATCGCCACCAATAGGCATCTTCCGCGCACACTTCGATCTTCCAACATCCACAAAATAAATCTAAAACAAATAATATAAAATAAAATAACAAAATGTTATTTTTAGATGGTGCACATTTGTCTATTTAATTTATGTTCCACGAATCCACCGTTTTTTAAATTTAGCACATAATGTAATAATTATTTATCTTCATAAACGATGTCGCGAAAGCAATACACTTCTCGCGATTTCTTTTATTTGCAGATGACTTAAAACTTTTCTTAAAAATAACAACATTGGAGGACTGTTTGCGTTTGCAATCCGATATTGACAGGATTGTAGACTGGAGCAAGCGCAACCAGATTTACTTCAACATATCCAAATGTGTTATAATGTCATTCTCTAGGGCGCACTGCATTACATATCATCCATATTCCATGAGTAATGAGAGCCTCAAACGTGTATCTACTGTCAGAGATCTTGGGATAATTTACCAAAGTCGATTGACATTTCGTGCTCAGATCGAGAAGGTGTGTGACGTTTCGTTAAAGATGCTGGGTTTTGTTCTTCCAACTGTTAGGGTCTTCAGAGATACCCGGGTCCTTAGAACTCTGTATAACTCCTTAGTCAGAAGCAGACTCGAGGGAGGTGCCGTGATATGGAGTCCTCATGAGGCTCAGTATTCTCTCATGTTGGAGAGGGTTCAAAAGAAATTCTTGAGAGCCCTCTACATGAGAGAGTACGGGGTATATGCTGGGGTATAACTCCCTCGAACTAAGGAGGGAAGGATTACTAACATCACATTTTTACAAACTGATTCGGGGCTCTATTGAGAACCCCTATGTTCTGGAGCAAATAGGTCTTTTTGTTCCTGATAACTACCTGCGACAACGCCGACATCAATTGTTCTTTACTCCGTCACGCAGAACCAACCTGCCTTTGGTGATGCCAGTAGGAAGAGCAATTCGGACGCTGAATCTAATCATCTCGGATTTGGACATTTTCAGTGTCAGTGAGGCAGTATTCATAAAAAAAATATTGCAAACTCTGGAAAGAGTACTGCCTCACTGACGTCGACATATTTGGATTCCTTCTGATATGTAGGATTTTTTTGGTCTCATGTTGTTTTGTTTTTTTATCTTTATAATACAGATTTGTGTCCAAATGAGTCGCCTAAATGTTTTATCGTTTGTTATGTCTCATTTGTAAATATATAAATAAATAAACACATAATTTTTTTCCGATGTTGCACATGTTGATATGGACGATCCGGACTTTTGTGTTTATTTAATTTATGTTACACGTATCCACCGTTTTTTAAATTAGCTGTTATATGATTTAATTAATGTTCCACGTATCCACTTTTTTTATTTGGCAGTAATTAGGCACTTAAAACCAACCAACACCAGCAAGAACTTTAAAAGAATATTGAAGAAATTATTCAAATTGTCATTGGAACAAATGAAAAATGTTATTTTTACACCTGTCAAAATTCTTTATATAAACGAAAAAACTTGTCTAATTTTGACATCAAAACAGTACAAACGTATTACGTGTCACAATTAACTACTATAAAGTGCGGCAACAATCAAATTGACCAAAACAATTCACTTTTACACGTAATTTCTCCAAATTCACGGGAGCACCACATGAATAGAACCAAATTTTCAAAATCAGAATTAGTATAACAAAATAAAATAATAAAATTAGCATAAAACACTGACTACCTTACCCCAACCATACAAGTTTACACACACAACAAATGGACATATCAGACCTGACCAAATATGAGACCTTAAAAATTGTACACAGAGTGACCATGGAAGAGACAACAGACAGCACAGACATACCCAGACACTGGACCAGGAACTGTGACAGATATCACTTACCGAATGCACGAACTAAGACAGGACAATCTAGGATATTGAACAGTGGACTGAAACTTTACAATGAACTACCTAAAGACACAAGGAGTCTCACTACAACTCAATATAAAAAATATCTGAAACAATACGTAATTAATAGTAAGATCTAAAAATGTAACCATATAACCCTATTGGGTTTTAAAAAATAAAGGTAGAATTTTATGTACGGAAGTGAAGCATGGAACTGGCAAAAGAAGGATGAAAGTAGAATAAATGCAGTAGAAATGAGATTTCTAAGACGAATGTGTGGCAAATCTGTTTATGATAGAGTGACAAATGCAAGTATAAGGAGTCGGAGAAATCGACGTGCGTGCATGACAAGATGTATGAATGTAGAGGAAGCGAGAGACGTACGTCAGGACAGAACAGTGTGGCGTTCCATTCTTTCTGCCTACCCCTCCGGAGAGACGTGAAACCTGGCATAGATTTGTAACATATATACAACTTCCAAAAATTTATCATACATGGTCATAAAGAAAATGTGGAATGGGGATGTTGTAATTACATAAAGCGTGCGCTTAACCCAACCAATGACAGGTCATAAGTCCTGTAAACACCTGGATCAACCATATTCAGTTTCCAGTTTGCATCTTCGTCTCTATTGAGATACAATTAAATCATGAATGGTCACTCGTCTCTCATCCATCTGTTTCAAATGTAAACCAAACCAAAATGAACCAACTAACTAACCATCACACCGTCTCTCCGAAGGGGTAGGCAGAGACAATGGACCGCAACACTACTCTATCCTGACACATCTCTCTAGATTCCTTCACATTCATACAGCGAGTCATACACGCACGTTGATTCTTCCGACTTCTTTTTTTTTTTTTTTTTTCTCCTTGTATACAACAGGTCGCTTAAACCCAATTACTGTATACAATTTATTTTAGCTATTATATTGATTCTCATGACATGTGATAGGTAGCCAATCTATCGCCATTTTATTGTCATGTGAATTCTACACCGGACCAATGACAGTGTGACAATCACACTGCCATCGCCGGGAATCGAACCCGGGACCTTGAGAATGAAAGTCGGAGCTCTTACCACTCAGCCACGAAGGTCGACAATGTTAGAACGAAGGTTCGAAGGTTCTAACATGACCAACCTTTAAAATTTAATTAATTTGGTCAAATGATTTAATGATGGATGCCGGAAAGTCAAAGGTGATGAAAGGGAAGAGCAAATGTAACATAAGTGTGAAGGAAGAGAACTTGGAGCGGGTGAGTAAATTTGTGTATTTCGGTAGCATGTTCACAGCAGATGGTCAAACGGATAGTGACGTTGGTGCGGGTAACAAAGTGAATGGAGCTTTAAAAATAGTTTTGGAAACAAGAATTTATCAATGAAAGATAAAACGGCCGTTCACAATGGAGTTCTGGTCCTAACCCTAATGTATGGAAGCGAAGCATCGAACTGGCAGAAGAAGGATGAGAGCAGAATAAATGCGGTAGAGATGAGGTCCCTAAGACGTATGTGTGGTAGAACGATATACGACAGAATCTCAAATGCTGATATAAGAAAGGAATGTAGAGCGGAAGAAGGTATTATGAAAGGATCGCTGCGTTGGTTCGGACATATGGAGCGCATGGATAGAGAAAGAATGGTTAAGAAAGTATACGTTAATGATGTAAATGGAGTTCGAGGTAGACTGAGGAAAACATGGCATGATCCAATTAATCAAAAAAGGTTTGAAGGAAGAGGAAAACACATACCCGGCGCCGTGGCCCTCTGCTGGAGACCTTTCATGAGGCGGTGGCGGTGACCATAGGCCGCCACTCCCGCCTGCTTCAGATCCTCGTGAGACATCTCCGAGAGGATGTCCATCCTTTCATCCTTCTTTTGCCAGTTCCATGCTTCCATACATAAGGGTTGGTAGAAGAACACCATTGTGCACTGCCATTGGATAGGTTTTTGTTTGCGATGACAACTTTAAGTGCACCATTCACTCTGTTGCCTGCCCCAACCCTTCTTTCAATATCCCTCACCACTGTAAACATACTACCTAAATACACAAACTCATCTACTTGCTCCAAATTTTCACCATTCACGCCAATGTTGCAGACTGTCGTGGTTTCTTCCTTTTAAAAAACCATTACCTTAGACTTATTAACATTCATCATCAGATCATACCTCATATGCAAGTTGGACGGCGTCATCCGCATACAATATACAGCTTACTGACACTCCACTCATTTTGGCGCCTGCATCCAACCCTTTAATTGAAATTACCGGCCAGGTGGAGGGGTGTGGAGTTGTCGCCACGCTCGGCCGCTTCCAGCAGGGCCGCGTCCCCGCGGAGAAGGTCGCCCTCACGCGCCAGCTGGTCACGGTTGCGACGCATCGGGTCCGCGCCGTGCTGTGAAAGAAAAAGGTTTTTTTCTTTCTTAAAAGGGATATAACTGAAGGTCACGGTATCACTTTGATGGGTTCACACTTCCATTTCTTTGAGATACATCCACAGAAGCAAAGATGGCAGTACACAATGGAGTTCTAGTGCCAACCCTCATGTATGGAAGTGAAGCTTGGAGCTGGCAAAAGAAGGATGAAAGCAGGATAAACGCCGTAGAAATGAGATCACTAAGAAGAATGTGCGGGAAAACGTTGTATGATAGAATACCGAACGACGAAATAAGAAAGAAATGTAAGGCGGATGACTGCATCATGAATAAAATTAAAAAAGGATCCCTGAGATGGTTCGGACACGTGGAACGAATGGATGAGAGTAGAATGGTTAAAATGTTGTACACAAGCAGTAGCGTGAGGGGGAAAAGAAGCCGAGGACGACCGAGGAAAACATGGCATGACCAAATTAATCAATTACTAAAAGGCGGCCACATTCGAAGTCGGAACAATCGACGTGCGTGCATGGTACGATGTATGGATGTAGAGGAAGCTCGAGAGGTATGCCAGGACAGGCCAGTGTGGCGATCCATCCTCTCTGCCTACCCCTCCGGGGAAATGGCGTGATGGTTAGTTAGTTTTTAGTTTCTTTGAGAATTATGGCATCTTAGAGGGTATCTTATCTTCTCGGCATAGACTGTTTTATCTCGCAACATTTATTTTGATAAATTTCATTTTTAACAATAATAATTACAAATCAAATCAAATCAGTTTATTTTCTCAAAAGACATTACAATCAACAATTATAGTTGAAGGCATCTATAATAAATATATAATACCAGGAACGCATGAGAGGTGGTTCCACATTAGGAATACAAGGTACCTACTATCCAAAGTCAAGAGTATTTGTACGATGAATGTACTTTCACGAATATGATCTCCGAAGCGATCATGTTCAGCAGTTTGATTGCTCTCCCCACCGGCATCACCAGAGGCAGGTTGGTTCTGCATGCTGGGAGATAAAACAGTCTGTGCTGACGCTGTCGAAGATAACCATCCGGAACATAAAGATGGATAGCCTCCAAGATGACGGAGTTCTCAAAGAATCCCCTGATAAGTCTGAAGTAATGGGTAAGTGTGCACCCATCCCTTCTTATCTGTAAACTATTGGTCCCCAGCATGCCCAAGAGGAACGCAGTGGGATAGAGCCACCAAACTCCCTCGTGTAGAGATTTCCAGAAATCTTTTCTGAACCCTCTCTAACATGAGCGAGTATCTCGCCTCGTGGGGACTCCATATCACCGAGCCACATTCGAGCCGGCTCCGGACCAATGAGTTGTACAGAATTCGCAAAACATAGGGATTCCTGAAAACTTTACCAGTTGGGAGAATAAATCCCAACATTTTCAGTGCAATTCCACATATTCTCTCGATGTGAGCATGGAAAGTCAGCCCACTTTCATAAACGATACCAAGATCCTTTATCGTTGAAACACGCTTCAGTTGTTTAATAACACATAAAATAATATTAAGCCAATAATCGTAGGTCCTCACCAAAAGGAAGTATCACTACATAAAAATATACACATAATATAAGAAAGTTTACAATACAAGGTGAAAGTACAAGGTACTACATACTAATCAATACAAAAGAAATATTACACATTAATACATACTGTAAGGATGTTAGCCCATACTCTGTAGGTATAATTTAGTTTCATTTCAAATTGACTTAATTTTTATTTAATTCCACAGGGAGAAGGTTGTAATTCTTTATTCCCAGGTAAATGTGGCATTTTTGGTAAAACTTCGTGTTAGCTTTTGGGATGTTATTTGAATGAGGTATGCATGATAAATGTATGAGGTATGCAAGTCAAATGATTTAATGATGAATGTCGGATTTTTGCACTTCGAACACCTGCGGAGAAGTTTATGGCCAAAAACCGTAAGCTTTTCTGTGCGTTTGTCGATTTGCAAAAAGCCTATGATCGAGTGAATAGAAAAAAACTGTGGTCAATCTTGTCCGAATACGGAGTGAGCACAAAACTGATACGGGCGGTTGCTTCTCTCTACGAAGGGAGCACTGCCAGTGTTAGGGTAAATGGAGACATCACGCCCTGGTTTGATATCACAAAGGGTGTTAAGCAGGGCTGCGTTATGTCTCCATGGTTCTGTATATAGACACATGTATGAAAGAACTTAAAGGTATAAATGCTGGTGCTAAGATGAGTGATCTGTCTGTAAACTGTCTGCTTTGCGCGGACGATGCCGTTCTCGTTGCGGATAGTGCGGACGAATTACAAGTCTTGGTGTCGAGAATGTACGAGGTATGCAAGTCAAATGATTTAATGATGAATGGTGGAAAGTCAAAGGTGATGGTTTTCCAAAGGGAAGAGCAAATGACAGTTTGTAATATAAGTGTGAACGAAGAGAACTTGAAACAGGTGAGGGAATTTGTGTATTTAGGTAGCATGTTCACAGCAGATGCCCGAACGGATAGTGAACGTCGAAAGAAGGGTTGGTGCGGGTAACAAAGTGAATGGAGCTTTAAAAATAGTTATTGGAAACAAGAATTTATCAATGAAAGCGAAAACGGCCGTTCACAATGGAGTTCTGGTCCCAACCCTAATGTATGGAAGCGAAGCATGGAACTGGCAGAAGAAGGATGAGAGCAGAATAAATGCGGTAGAGATGAGGTCCCTAAGACGTATGTGTGGTAGAACGAGATACGACAGAATCTCAAATGCTGATATAAGAAAGGAGTGTAGAGCGGAAGAAGGTATTATGAAAGGATCGCTGCGTTGGTTCGGACATATGGAACGCATGGATGGAGAAAGAATGGTTAAGAAAGTATACGTTAATGATGTAAATGGGGTACGAAGTCGAGGCAGACCGAGGAAAACATGGCATGACCAAATTAATCAAATTTTAAAGGTTGGGCGTGTTAGAAGTGGAATGACTCGCTGTATGAACGTGGAGGAAGCCAGAGAGGTGTGCCAGGATAGAGTAGTGTGTTCTCTCTTATTATTGATCATATTTCTTCAAATCTTTTAGTTTTAATGACTTCTCTCATTAAAACAGTTGTCTAATAAAACATGGTGTTTTAGTTTTAGAGGCTATAAGAGTAAAAATATCATTCCCTCGGACTGGACATGAATTATGTTTACAGTGGAGAGGGATATTGAACAGACTGGCATTGCAAACAAAAACTGCACAATGGTGTTCTTCTACCGACCCTTATGCATGGAAGTGGAATAAATGCAGTAGAAATGACATCTCTTAGACCAATGTGTGGATACTCTGTGTATGATAGAGTGTCCAATGAAAATAGAACAAGTGAATGCGGTGCGAATGATGGTGTCATGAACAAAATAATGAAAGGATCATTAAGACGGTTTGGACATATGGAAAGAATGAATGAAATGGAACCAGAAATCATCAAATCAATCAAATATTGAATGTCGGCCATGAAACGATGTATGAATGTTGAGTAAGCGAGAGAAATATGTCAGGAAAGAAAGGTGTGGCAGTCCATTCCTTCTGCCTACCCCTTCGGGGAGACGCACACTGGATCCATTTGGCTAAAACTAAAATGAACATTTATTTTCTTGGAAATTAGCAGTTATATCAAAAGAAGTTAAAAGTGGTTTGTAATCATACAAAGGACCTAATTTAAAAAAAATGCCCTATGAGACCCCTATGTCCCGGTTTTAGCCAAATGGATCCAGTGTGAGACGGCGTGATGGTTAGTTAGTTAGTTCAATTCAATTCAATTTATTTTTTAATCATAAACATTACAGTATTAACCAAGGCGCTTATGACTATACAGGTAGGTAAAAAAAATAATTATTTTAAACAGTAAATACAATAAAGAAATTTAAAAATAGACAAAAACACAAAAAACACCAGATAATTAAAAAATAAAGACCAAATAAATAATTAGAAACAATAAGAAGAACAACACATTATTTAAGAGATAGATGTTTTCTGAGGGAAGCCTCACTATCGTGAAAGATGTCCACATCCGAAGAGATGCGATTTAGAAGGATTATTGCCCTGCCCACAGGCATAACTTTAGGTAAATTGGTTCTACACAGTGGCAGGTGAAATAATCTATGTTGCCTTTGTCGCAGATAATTGTCAGGGACAAACAAAGTCAAGTCATTCAAAATATCCGAGTTATGTATTCGACCACGAATCAGTTGAAAAAAATGAACACCCAAATGGATAGTTCGTCTAATTTCTAATGATTGGTAGTCCAGCATACCCAGCAAGAAATCAGTTGGGTACAGCCAGGGGTAATAACCGTTATCTTTGAGGTACAAAAACCGTAAGAACTTTTTTTGTACCTTTTCAATCAACAGGCAATATTTATTTTCATGTGGTGCCCACACCAGTGTACCAAATTCCAACCGACTTCTTACCAAAGAGTTATACAATAACTTCAGAACTTTTGAATTGGTAAAATCTTTCCCATTCCTAAGAACAAATCCCAAAATCTTATGGGAGCTATTACTTACTGAAGTAATATGAAGACTGAAAGATAATTTAGGATCGAATGTAACTCCCAAATCTTTCGAAGACGTAGTCCTATCCAGTGATATACCATCCATTGTATAGCTGTGATAGATCGTCGTGCGAGCCCTAGTATAGGACATGATGAAACACTTCGATATATTAAAATACAATTTGTTTCTTTCACTCCATTCCAAGACGCTGTGAATGTCTTTTTGGAGTTTAAAACAATCGTCGACAGATTTAATTTCTCGAAATATTTTTAAATCGTCGGCAAACAAGAGGCTATTGGAATATTTGATATTTTTAGTAATATCATTTATAAAAATTGTAAATAACAACGGCCCTAGGATGGAACCCTGAGGAACTCCAGAAGGTGTGGAGAACTGATTGGATTGGAAGAGTCCATAAGCTACGAATTGTTGTCTATTGGAGAGGTAACTATTGAAAAATTGGACTAAGGTATCACTTAGACCAATTTTACGAAGTTTAGTTAAAAGAATTGAATGATCAACTTTGTCAAAAGCTTTTGAGAAATCACTGTATGCACAGTCAACTTGAAAACCTTTATCCAGGGATTTCGAGACGAAATTTGTGAATACCATAAGATTCGTATTGGTAGAACGTGCCGGTCTGAAACCATGTTGCTCATTGACCACGAAGGGTTCAATTTTTGGATTAATAACTGAATGGATCAATGATTCGAATGCCTTAGCAGGGGCTGACAATATTGCAACCGGTCTATAGTTTTCGACACACGATTTAATGCCTTTTTTTAAAACTGGAGAGATTTTTGAAGTTTTCCAGAGTTCGGGAAATACACCATTTTGTAGAGACATATTAAAAATTATCGATAAAGGATTTTTAAGTATATGATTACAACCTTTGAGAATAAATGTGGGAACGTAATCGGGACCCTGAGATGTTGTATTTTTAAGTCTTGAAATTGACTTAAAAACGTCATTTTCATCAATATGATAAATGGAAATATCCTGGGCTCCTTGGTGTGAGATATCACATTCACTGTCAATAAAATTATGCGATGAGGAAACATTATAAACAGAACGAAAATTGTCTGCGAATGCATTTGCAACATCTGAATTTTGCACAGTCTGTCCTTGCCATGTCATAGAATCAATTATTCCACCATCCTGACGTTTAGACTTTATGTATTTCCAAAAGTGTTCAGGATTATGAAGAATATTTGATTCTACCTCGGTGATATACGACTTGTAAGCAGACTGCACATTACGTTTTACGATAGTTCGATACTGACTAAAAGAATTGTAATCATTCGAACTACCCGAAGACTTCCATTTTTTATGGTACCGATGCTTTGTTTTGATGTCACTGATAATCTCACGAGTGAACCACTTCGGATATCGCCTTCCGCTAACAGCTTGGGCTTTCCTCGGAAAACATCTATCGAAACACGAGTACAATAATTCATAGAACATTTTTACAGCATCATTCACGTCAGCTGCCGCATTAATACACTCCCAGTTGATTTGGCTCATTGTATCATATAAATGTCGAAAGTCTCCTTTCGCAAAATTCCACCCTCTCCATGAAACTGTATCCGTGGATGGCACATTCGTACGAGTCCGCGACGACTGGGAAGTGTATTCAAAGTGTAACGCAGGGTGGTACGGATCTTCAGATGTAAGGGGAGATGCGCTTCGAGAAACGGATATCGGAGTGGTTGATAAAATCAAATCTAGGACGCGATCCCAAGAAATCGAGTTCGACTTGAACATCTTTGTCTTGCGCCGAGTGCAAATTGAAATCACCCAATATAATAACACGTTTCTTGGAAAACAATTGTGCATTCGAATAAATATGACTAAAAAATATATTATAACTATATGTGGAGGAAAATATACAACACATAAAAAGATCGTAACGCCTCTATACGATATCTTCAGCCAAAGGTCTGGTTTCTAAAGCAGACAATCTTTGAATACTCAAAGATTGTTTGTTTCTCACCGCCAATAAACACCCTCCGCCTTGTTTATGCGCAATAGCAGAGGACTCACGATCTCTTCTGTAAACCAAAAAGTCTCGAGTGAACAATTCCGAGAACGCTTTCACTAATCCACGTCTCCGTCAAACATATTATATCAGAATCACAGGAAGCTGATACAAAAATGATATGTCCAAAATACATGAAATGTAAAGTAACCAAACTCACGTTCTTTCCAATTATGATGTTTCCCATTTTTTCCCAAAAGCGTCAAACTAAAACAATGAAATTCGGAAGTGTTTGAAAATGTTGTCGCGAACGTTCTTACCGAAAGTGCTTACCCAAATGATTAGTTAGTTAGTTAGTGATACATCGATGTCAACCCGCCTGTCGTCCTCTTCTTGAGGAGTGACGTCTCCCTCGCCGGCTGCTTCACAGTCTGCTTCACAGGTTGCTTCTCCATGTACCACTGGTACGCTGTTAGACCAATTAAATAGACAACATTTGCACCATCTAAAAACAACATTTTGTGTTCAACTATTTTATATTACTTGTATTTTATATTACTTGTTTTAGATTTATTTTGTGGATGCCTTTTGGTGGCGATGAGGTTCGCAACCCATCACACCGCGTCTCCCGCGGAGCGAAAAGAGAAGGATGGAGTGCCGCATCAGTAAAGTGTGACAGTCCATTCTTTCCGCCTACCCTTTCGGGGAGACGGCGTGATGGTTAGTTAGTTAATTTGTGATATTGCTTCTTATCGCACGCTATTGTCTTATTGGACCTGATTCCTCTGGTCGGATTCTTGGTCCATCAGATGCTGAATAAATGTTTTGATATTATAACGTGTATTTCAAAATAAATGATTCAAACACTTCCTACACCGTGCCATGCACACTCGTTGTGATTGGGCCAGATTTTCCTCGGTCTTTCTCTAGTTCTTGTTCCACTCACATCGTTACTTAACGACCCTTTCATTATTTAGTTCGCAACACATCTCATTTCTATACATAAAAGGTTGCCATAAAACCCTGTCACGCAATGCCTGACAACACATTTGTTCTGTCGCCTGCCTTGCAATATATATGCATAATAACATCGGGTGTGCTGATGACACGGTTATTTTAGGACTCCTGAATAAAATTGGAGAGGATCTGAAGACCAAATGGATGACATTTGGGCGACTTGATCATTGTACATCCACTCTGCAACTGAATGGTGTGAATGTTGGCAGCATTATCACTAAAGTGCTTGACCTGAAATAAAATGCAGTTGCACGAGCTGAGAACCTTATTTTGCAACGATAATCTTAACTTGAAACTCCGACAATGAATGTTATATGTGGTCTGTTTTACAGTACCGCTGTGAAACTTGGACTCTAAAAGAGAATGTAATGAATTGCTTGTGGACCGATAGGGTCAGTAATGCAGACGTACTGCAGAGAGCCGGGGCCAATAGAGTTGTTGTCCAGTGTGAAGGTTAGAAAGGTCTCATGTGCTATAAATAGAGGGACGTCGGGAAGTTGGCAGAAGGGAGTTGTCCTGGCTGCGGAATATAAAATATTGGACAGGATGAACAGAGTTCAGAACCTGTTCCAAGTGGCGCAGGACAGAGATGCCTTTGATGATGTGATCGCCAACGTTGGGGGGGACTTGACGCGGCACCGGAAGGAAGAAGATGTTCATATGCAGCATTGGGAAATTCTATTAGTCCATTGATATAAGCAGAGGGGATGGGACTGTCATCGCAGCAGTGATTCTCTTCCACCGTTGAACCGGTGGCTTGATGTCTTTGGCTCCTGGATTCCCACAGCCTGGCGCGTCGATAGCCGGGGGAACAAAGTCTTTCTTAGAAAGATCCGAGGTGTTGAGGAATACGGAAGGGAGGGGTGGAGCTTCTCCGTACATCTTCAGTTTTTTACTTTCCTCTCGGCTTCCGAAAACATCTGGAACAAGGTAATAATGTGTTAGATTGTAATTGATAATAGACGAGAATAATATAGACCTAAAACTGAGAATACTCCTTGTCAAGACCTATGTATGGAGTATCTCGATGTACGGCTGCGAGACATGGTGCCTATCCGAAAGAGATAAACGGAGACTAGAGGCTTTTGAGATGTGGTCCTATAGAAGACTGTTAGGAATTTCCTGGAGAGAGACTTTGTCATGTTACATATTATTAAAGATAATCTTGTTGACAAGTTGGGGCTAACAATAAATGCCAGTCAAAACCAAATGGACGACATTCGGATGGCTTGACTACAGTGGGTTAATAACTTTAGAGAGTACCTTGTCTTCCTAAAGTCGAACCATCTGTCATGCGTTCCTGATTCTTTACCCTCTCTCAAATAGATGCCTTCAACTGTTATAATGCTTGCAATATCTTTTCAGTGAATAAATAAACTGATATAAAATGTTGTAACTTTCCCAAAAAAAACATCGCATTTCACATTTCGTTTGATTAAGATAACATTCTGGTCCCAACCCTTATGCATGGAAGCGAAGCATGGAATTGGCAGAAGAAAGATGAGAGCAGAATAAATGCGGTAGAGATGAGGTCCCTAAGACGTATCGTCACTGAATCATCTGAGTGTTCCTAGCTCTTCTAAATTCTTTTAGAGACTTTTATGACAATGGCGGAAGTGTGAGATGATGGCCGCCCGATTGATAAATGTTCGGTTGCAGATGGTGCAGAGAGTTCTTTTGTCACCTCCAGCCTGTAGGTCTGAGGGACCGCTTTCAGCAAAATGATATCGATGACGTCGGGCGCACCGCTCGGTCTCGGCTACAGGGCGGGTTATTTTTGCTATGCCATGCTCCATGCTTCGCATTCAAGTCTCCATCTAGGATGTCATCTAACTCACGAGGAGGACTCCGTACTTTGTGTCCCTGCAACGTACCTCCGGCGTTCCAGCACGCGGCCTTGATATTGTTTCATTTTAATTTGTGTTATGACGTGGGACAATTATTATTTTTGTCTATAGTCTTGGGGTGAGTGCTGCGGCGATCGCGACGTTGATTCCACTTTCTATGAAGTAGGGATGCGCAAAACGACTCATCTCGGGGATCTGATCTGAACGAATCGCTCAGCAAAGTGAGTCGACTCTTTTTCACGACTCACGACTCGCTGAGATGAGTCGTTTTGCAAAGTGAGCCGACTCTTTTCAACGATCCACGGTTCACAATTTTGAGTCGTTGTTGTTGTATCTGCAAAGTTTGAAATTATTTTGGGGATCATTTTTTTTTTTTTTGCTCCTCGACCAAAAAATTTTATTTCGATAACCGAAAAAAAATATTAAATAATAATTTCATAACTGTTCCTTCTTTCCTTGTGTCCAAATCATCTTAGTGTTTCATATTCTCCATCCAAATGAGCTAATCATATCGTATTGCTTCCAGAATGCTGACGACTGCACAGCACATTCGCAGCGATGGAAAACGAACAGAGCCTGATCGAAGCGCCTTCGTTCCTATCACAGGACAGAGTGAGATGGAGGTTGTCCAGGAGTGGACGGGAATAGGGTTAGCTCCTTACCATGTGCGGGAATGGCGGAGCAAAAGGCCTGGTCTTCCCCGGAAAGATTGGAACCTGACATATCCTCAACATTCATACATCGTGTCATGCACGCGCGTCCATTTCTCTGACTCCTCACATGGCCGACATTCGATTTATTTGATCGTGCCACGTTTTCCTTGGTCTCGCTCTATTTCTGGTTCCATATACATTGTTAACTTATAATTTTTGATCATTCTTTCCGTATGTCCAAACCATCTTAATGATCCTCTCATTATTTTGTTGATACACTTGTTATATTTTCATTCGACACTCTATCATACACAGAGTATCCACACATTCGTCTAAGAGATCTCATTTCTACCGCATTTATTCTACTTTCATCCTTCTTTTGCCAGTTCCGTGCTTCACTTATTATCCAATTTATGATTCCTATAATACAATAGTCGTATAAGTTTGGCTGGCGGTTGCCAATCTCGGGGTCGTAGAGTGTCAGGAGCATGGGAAGCAGACAACGCTCCGTGTGCTCGACATAACGCCCCTTCGTTCCGCTTTCCAAGGGACACTCTGGACACTGGTGAAGAGCCGGAGCCCTCGCGAGTCTGGCGGCCACGCCGTGCGCGCTAGACACGTGCGATAGCATCAGCGCCGGCCCGATGACCTCGAACGGACAGAAGTTGCAGCGGAGTCCTGCGCCGGAAGCGTGCGGCACTTCCATGTGATTGGCCATCACCAGGGCCGACTCGGTTTTGAAGTTGCACAACTGGCAGCGAACCGTACGGAAGTTGAAGCTCGTATTGGCTTGCTTTATTCTTGCGATGTTCTGCGATAGAAACGGCATCACGTCTTCCGTGGTTTCGCTGTTGCTATCTCTTCTGCATGTTAAAGATATCCGTGTGGACGCGTTCCTGCACGAGATTCAGCCCGATGTCCATGAAGAAGTTTCCGACTCGCTAGACGAGTCCTCTTGGTCTTTGTGCCAGGAGTCGTCGTCTTCGTACTTTGGCTGCTTTCTACGGCCTGAAATAAAAGCAAAAACAAGTTATCAACCTTAGTTATAATTGCGATGCATCGTCCTGTATGGCGTTCCGGTATCATTTGGAGAAAGCTCAAATATTCAGGAGACTTGGAAGTCTACCGCGGACGTTATTGGTAAACTCCAGGTGTTTATATTATAGATAGCTGCCTTGGCTCAATATTCAACATCTATTGGCCCCAAACAGTGGCAAATGCCATCTCTACTTCCTAAATAAACATATCCATCCGCTATACAGAGTTGGGATATAGAACTTGGTGCCATTCAAAAGACTGTCCCGGAGAGTTTATACTTTATACTTTCATCTAAGGCAATTAAGATCCATAAAAAGAAATATTCGCATTGACAGTTTTAAAACATTGATCAATTCCTTCGTCGTATCCCGACTAGATTACTGCAATGGAGTCTACGCCAACATCCCCAAGCAGCAAATAAATAAACTCCAGTCTGCATTCAATGCAGCAGCAAGACTGATAAGGGGTGTGCCAAAGAGTTGTCACATAACGCAGCATCTTAAGGAGCTCCACTGGCTGAAATGTCCAGAAAGGATACAATACAAGCTCTGCTGGACGGTATATAAGGCGTTGCATGGAATGGCACCAGCTTATATATCTGAACTCTGCATCAACGAGAACCTGAATGCTAGACAGTCTACATCAGCTAAGTCTTCTGCGATCGGTAGATTGACTGTGCCAAAACGCTGTCCAAGCACAAACTTTGGCCACCGAGCCTTCGCGGTAGCCGGCCCTTCAGCCTGGAACAGTCTTCCAGCAGACCTTAAGTGCATTGAGAATCAATCAGAGTTTAGATCGAGACTCAAAACGCACCTTTTCAAATTATCATTTCCTGACGACAGGAAGGGCTGATCGATGTCGTCGGGTGCAGCCCTCATACTAAATATGTTTATATATATTTTTTATCATTATTATTATTATCTAGTTGATAAAACGGAGCATCTTCTACAGCGCCCTTGAGATGAGCAATTCATAAAAATGGCGCTTTATAAATTATCCAATTTATTATATTGGTTATTTCTGGACTTTTAAGCCAGTGAAGTTCTTTTAGATGTTGTGTTATACGAAATTAGTAACTGTACCTTTTTTCTTGGGTTCGCCCGAAGATCCGAGCCGTTCGGCTTCCTCCTTCTTCCGCGCGGCCTCTTCTTCCATCGCCTTGCGTTCCTCCTCCTCCTTCATCCGCTGCGCCTCGAGCTCGTCCTCTCGCTTCTTCTGCTCGCGTTTCCTTGACGAACAGCAGCGGCGATAGGAACGAAGGCGCTTCGATCAGGCTCTGTTCGTTTTCCATCGCTGCGAATGTGCTGTGCAGTCGTCAGCATTCTGGAAGCAATACGATATGATTAGCTCATTTGGATGGAGAATATGAAACACTAAGATGATTTGGACACAAGGAAAGAAGGAACAGTTATGAAATTATATGTAACTAAATAACTAACTAACCATCACGCCGTCTCCCGAAGGGGTAGGCAGAAAGAATGGACTGCCACACATTTCTTTCCTGACTTATTTCTCAATTCGCTTCCTCAACATTCATACATCGTGTCATGCATGCGCGTCGATTTCTCTGACTCCTCACATGGCCGACATTCAATCGAGCCACATTTTCCTCGGTCTTCCTCTATTTCTTGTTCCATTTACATCGTTAACATATAATTTTTTTACCATTCTTTCTTCATTCATTCTTTCAATATGTCCAAACCATCTTAATGATCCTTTCATTATTTTGTTCATAACATTATCATTCGCACCGCATTCACTTCTTATATTTTCATTCGGCACTCTATCATACACAAAGTATCCACACATTCTTCTAAGAGATCTCATTTCAACTGCATTTATTCTACTTTCATCCTTCTTTTACCAGTTCCATGCTTCGCTTCCACACATAAGGGTCGGTAGAAGAACACCATTGTGCACTGCCATTCTAGCTTTTTTTGATAGGTTTTTGTTTGCGATGACAACTTTAAGTGCACCATTCACTTTGTTGCCTGCCTCAACCCTTCTTTCAATATCCCTCTCCACTGTAAACACACTACCTAAATACCAAATTTTCACCATTCACGCTAATGTTGCAGACTGTCGTGGTTTCTTCCTTTTCAAAAATCATTACCTTGGACTTATTAACATTCATCATCAGATCATTTCGCATGCATACCTCATACATACTATTCACCAGGACTTGGAGTTCATGCTCCTTGTCTGCAAGAAGGTGTAAAAATACATTTTTCATTTGTTCCAATGACAATTAGAATAAATTCTTCAATATTATGTTGAAGTTGTTGCTGGTGTTGGATTGTTTTAAGTGCCTAATTACGTGGAATAAGATAAAAATTAAATAAACACAGATGTCCGGATCGTCCAGCTGACCACCTAAAGTAACTTATTTTATTTGATATCCTTGTATTTCAGATCATTTGTTCTATAGACGTTCAGCGATCCAAGTGTGGCAGTCCATTCGTTCTGCCTACAGCTAGTTAGTTATGAAGAGAAATTACAGCAGGTGAGGGAATCTGTGTACTTAAGCCCAACGGACAGGGGTGTTGAAAGAAGGGTTGGTGCGGGTGGAGCTTCACAAATGGAAACAAGAATTTATCAATGAAAGCGAAAGTGAACATTGTGTCGGTGTGAAATGAGATCTCTTAGACGAATGCGAGTGTCGAATGAAAATATAAGAAGCGAATGGTGTTATGAACAAAATAATGGAAGGGTCGTTGAGATGGTTTGGACATATGGAAAGAATGAGTGAAGATAGAATGGTGAAGAAGTTTTATGTAAACGACGTGAACCGAGTTAGAAATAGTGGAAGGCCGAGGAAAACGTGGCACAATCAAATATTGAAAGTCGGTCACGTGAGGAGTCTAAGAAATCGACGTGCGTGCATGACGAGATGTATGAATGTAGAGAAATCGAGAGAAATATGTCAGGAAAGAAAAGTGTGGCAGTCCATTCTTTCTGCCTACCCCTTCGGGAGACGGCGTGATAGTTAGTTAGCTAAATCTTATGTACAGAAGCGAAGCATTGACTGCCACACCGAAGGTCCCGGGTTGGATTCCCAGCGATGGCAGTGTGATTGTCACACTGTCTTTGGTCTGGTGTAGAATTCACGTGACAATAAAATGGCACTTAGGTATGGAAGTGAAGCATGGAACTGGCAAAAGAAGGACGAAAGTAGAATAAATGCAGTAGTAATGAGATCTCTTAGACGAATATGTGATACTCTGTGAAAAAAGGATCCCTGAGATGGTTTGGACACATGGAACGAATGGATGAGAGTAGAATGGTTAAAAAGTCGTACACAAGCAGCGTGAGTGGACCAAATGAATCAATGACTAAAAAGCGGCCACGGAATAATGGCCGTGCGTGCATGGTACGATGTATGAGAGGTATGCCAGGACAGGGATGGTGATGATGTCCCTACTGCGGACACGGTATCGTGGAGGGGCTCTATAACAGACGTGACATTGTGTATTCTTGTTTTGGAAACCCCCGGCTACCACTAATAGACGATACCAGTGACATCAGAATGAAACATAGTTACCACAAAAAGTCACATTACTACACTCTCTGAGACTTCTTTCAAATCATATATATCCAACATTGGAGCCGATATCTTGAGAAATAGACTCCAAACGGTGGTGTTATTGATACAATGACGTGGCAAGGTCGAGAGGTTCGCAATAGACAAGTTAGAATACGACTCAGGGCGCTATTAATCAACTCAAAAACACGAATTCATTAGGTCCAGATTTTGTTCCAACCTTTCCGGAACTTTGGAAGATCTCTAAAATCTCTCCAGTAAAATCACGTGACCAGTAGCAATTGTATCTACACCTGCGAAGGTATTTACATCGTTTTATTAACCCAAAGATAGAACCATTCATGAACAGCATGGATTCAGATCAGGGCGTTCAACCATTACAAATTTGATGCTATTTACGAACTTTGTCACTAAGTGCCAAGTCGACTGCTCGTATAGCGATTTTTCAAAAGCGTTTGATAAGGTGGACCACCAACTTTTGCTTCGAAAGCTTCAAAGGATTGGCTTTAGTGACAATCTGCTCAAGCTTTTCTCTAGCTATCTAACATCTCGAAAACAATGTGTGTCATATGGACTTTTTCAGTCTTTCACACCTCATCTGGGGTGCCACAAGGGTCTAATTTAGGACCATTGCTTTTCACGATATTCATTAATGATATTTCTAACGAAATAAAGTTTTCAAAATTGTTATTATTTGCTGATGACATAAAAGTTTTCTCTGAAATAGAGAATCCCTCAGAGCTTCAGTGTGACATTCAGAGCATAACCCGATGGAGCAAACGTAACAAATTATTCTTCAACTTTGTTATGTCATACACACGGGCATCGAAAACATTATACTTTCGCTATCTTATGGATGGGTGCAGGGTGTTCTGTTGGTTCAATCTTCACATAGTTGCTCTATGTAATAGAATGCCAAGATATAAGTCGGCTGGAATATAGTTCCGTTATTCGGTATTTTTGATTATTTTTTTAGCGTAGCATTATAGCCAGCCTAAACTTTGTGTTTCTTGGATTAGAAGTTCGGCAGAACATGTTTTAGTTGGCTTCTGCGCCCGAGCAAAGACGGTTGTGTATTTAGTGTTTTTTGAAGAAATTGGTGCTTAAGGCATTTTCTATTCAATTTATAAAACTATACTGATATACGCGTGAGATATAAACTAACATCAAGTCAACCTCCAATTTTGTCCTTTTTGAGTTTTAAACTCGTATTTCAATTAGAGACTGTACTTTATACTTTAATGCAATGTTTCTCCCCTTTAGGGAGGGCTGTTTGCATTTCACGCAGAGAATTATTAAGAGAACGAGGAGCATTGGGGGAAAGCAGTTGACTTTTTAACAACATATATAAACAGTACCAAATTATGCAAGATCATCAAATTGTTTTCAATACAATTAATAAAGAGGTGTAAAAAAGTGGCAGTTACATTGTGAAGTTGGAAGAAGAAACAGTGTTTCGGATATCTTAAGGCTGGCCAACAAAAGCAAAGGACAAGATCTGCTGCAGAATGGCAGTACAGTTATCAGACCCTGAAATTTCTTCTATTACCCGTGGCTCTTTCAATCATTGGAGAGAAGGAGGGAGTTACTTCTTTCAGCTGATTGGCGGCGATGTCCTGAGTGATGTGGGTCTACCTGCCTACGGTTATGCCTGCGGGTAGGGCAATCTTACCGCTTCATCGGGTCGCCTCGGAGGTGGACATATTCGGTGATAGTGTGAGTTGCCTCAGGGATGCAATATCAACGTTACGATTATTTAGAATTCTTAAACTTTTTTATTTTATTTATATGTTTTTATGCTTCTCTTTTCAATTCTTATAATGTAATTCTGTAATGTTTGTAATTTTTATTAAAATAAATGAAACGAAATGAAAGACAAATGAAAAATGATGTATTAAAAATAATAATAAAATTATTTAAAAATATAAAATTAAACATTATTAAAAAATAAATATAGTCAAAATATTTAAAAATTTTGAGTCGAAAATAATTTAAAAAAATTATAAAACCAAAATTTGTGACAAAAATTTAAAGGCGCCTAAGCACGACGTACGCCGTCTTAGGCGTTAGGCGGCAGACCTTGTCGCGCAGGTACAGGGACATCGGGCCCCCGCGGACAGGATCCGCAACGTTCGACTGGAAACAACATTTTTATTAGATTAATATACAAGAGAAATGTATGCAAGAGCTGAAAGGGTCGGATGTAGGTGCCAAAATGAGCGGAGTGTCAGTAAGCTGTCTCTTGTATGCGGATGACGCTGTCCTTCTTGCAGACAACGAGCATGAACCACAAGTCCTGGCGAATAGTATAATGAATGTTAATAAGTCCAAGCTAATGATTTTTGAAAAGGAAGAAACCACGACAGTCTGCAACATTAGCGTGAATGGTGAAAATTTGGTATTTAGGTAGTGTGTTTACAGTGGAGAGGGATATTGAAACAAGGGTTGGGGCAGGCAACAGAGTGGCATTGCAAACAAAAACTGCACAATGGTGTTCTTCTACCGACCCTTATGCATGGAAGCGAAGGATGAAAGTGGAATAAATGCAGTAGAAATGACATCTCTTAGACCAATGTGTGGATACTCTGTGTATGATAGAGTGTCGAATGAAAATAGAACAAGTGAATGCGGTGCGAATGATGGTGTCATGAACAAAATAATGAAAGGATCATTAAGACGGTTTGGACATATGGAAAGAATGAATGAAATGGAACCAGAAATCATCAAATCAATCAAATATTGAATGTCGGCCATGAAACGATGTATGAATGTTGAGTAAGCGAGAGAAATATGTCAGGAAAGAAAGGTGTGGCAGTCCATTCCTTCTGCCTACCGCTTCGGGGAGACGCACACTGGATCCATTTGGCTAAAACTAAAATGAATTTTCTTGGAAATTAGCAGTTATATCAAAAGAAGTTAAAAGACAAAAGTGGTTTGTAATCATACAAAGGACCTAATTTAAAAAAATCCCCTATGAGACCCCTATGTCCCGGTCTTAGCCAAATGGATCCAGTGTGAGACGGCGTGATGGCTAGTTAGTTGAGTAATGATATGTCCAAAATACATGCATGAAATGTACAGTAACCAAACTCACGTTATTTTTAGATGAATTAAACGACGGCAGCCGCGATGGCCAGGCAGAGCAGCCACTTTATAGAAGGCCCTGTGCTTGCAGATGTTCATGGTTTCGTCGCTAAACGTTTTCTACACGTTTAGACAGAGTATAACGTTCATTTGTTTCATTTTTGATTGAGTTTAGAATTTAACCGTTGACTTTGTTCCGCGCGTAAGAACTGAATAAATAGTGGGGTAATATAGCGCCCTGTCAGGTCAGGAGGAGTATTTCTGGATTGTAAATACCTCCGGAAAATAGTTTTAAAACAAATGCTTATTTAGCGTAACGTAACTATTTCTTGTTTATTTTCGGACTCCATTCAAACCCCTAGTTCCCGTTTTTACCGCCAGCTCTGTTCCCGCGCGGATTTGGCGCTAAAGTCAGCCCCTTCTGCGCAACCCCTTCTGCGCAGCCCATATCACTTTGAGCTGTCAACTTGGCCGGATCGTCGATTCGACCCGCGATTTTCCTGATGGGATAACTTGGAGCGAGGTATTTGGGATACTTGCCATCGTGCCCGTAAAATCTGCATTTTCCACTAACTCGTCCTGCACAATGGCGATGTGAAAGGTGCAAATCCGCTCCGAGCCATCCTCTGCTCCCGACATTGCCGCCACCGTGTGAACCACTTCTGAACCTCGTGCCTGCCAGGTGACGCTCTCTATCCAGACGGAGGAATCACTCTTCCGTCATGCGCTGTTTTAGTATTCTGTGTAAGGCATCTCTAGCCTTGAGATATTTGCAATAATAAACCCTCGTGTATTCAGAGACATGTGTTTCTTTCCACCTTTCCTCGATTGAATGACAAGCAGCCGGATAGAATCTCACGACTGTGTAATGTATTCCGATCCATTTCGGTTGACCAATATCAAGCTTTAGCGTAATATCGAGAACAATGCTTTCCTTTGATACGCATTTTTCTAACATACGAATTCCTTTGAGATTAGGCCACAGGCGTTTGTTTACCACACTCTTTTCAAGGATAGCGTCCCTATTAACCTTTATATAGCCTTCCCAGATCTGAGAACCGCCAGATCATCCCAGAAAAATATATAATTCCACCTCTAATTATCCCAAGAGAGGCTAGACCCGCACCACATCATCACAACGAGGAGGTCCATGACATAAAAATTGGTGTCAGAAGTGAGGGATCGCTCCACTGATACATCTCTGCCAGAAAGAAGAACCCCTTATCTGCAAAGAAGACTCCGATACTCTCAAGAAACTCCTTGACCACTCGTAATCTGCGTAGCCGGACGAGCCGCCCGTATTCAGTACAGCCAGCCAAGCAGTGCGTACCCTGTGTGCCAGCCAAGCAGCCCGCACCCTGTCCAGCTGGCCTGCAGCCCGTTCCTGTCTACCCAGCGAAGCCAAGCAGCCCCACCCGGAGGATCCATCTGGATCGTATTCAGTAGAAGACAGCATCACAATTCTCGGTCAAGCCAGAAGAGGACTCGAGATGATGTTCCACCTTCTTCTGGAAGTTTTATTAGATGATCTCATTCCCCTTCCCCCTATATATTATATATTTTTCTATATTATTCTCATCATATTTTCGTAAATTTATTATATAAAATGCATTTAAAAAATGAAAAATCTTCCTTGGCTATTGAATTAAATTTCACAGAAAATTTGTAATAAATAAACAATTTAATAACTTAATTAAGTTAAACATGTATTTAAATCGGTAAAAGAAATGGATCAAAATATAAATAACTCTCTAAATTGTTATAAAAAATATCATATAAGTGTCGTTTAAAAAATGGTTATAATATTAGACACAGTGCTAATTGAAATTGACCGTATAATAATCACAATTCATTAAATAACTCGTTTCATAAAAAGAAAAATGGCTACATCAAAGATTGTAGAAAATTTAAACAAAATCAAAATAGCGCGGCTAATTAAAAATAATAATAAATCGTCAGTATAATCGCCCTCTTTAAACTAGTAGGGAACTACGGGAATGGCCATTCTATACATTTCTGAATGTTTAATAAAAATTGCTAATCTTCAAAACTAACTAACTAACCATCACACCGTCTCCCCGAAGGGGTACATCGTGTCATGCACGCGCGTCCATTTCTCTGACTCCTCACATGGCCGACATTCAATATTTGATTTATTTGATCGTGCCACGTTTTCCTCGGTCTTCCTCTATTTCTGGTTCCATTTACATCATTAACATATAATTTTTTACCATTCTTTCTTCATTCATTCTTTCCATATGTCCAAACCATCTTAATGATCCTTTCATTATTTTGTTCATGACACCATCATTCGCACCGCATTCACTTCTTATATTTTCATTCGACACTCTATCATACACAGAGTATTCACACATTCGTCTAAGAGATCTCATTTCTACTGCATTTATTCTTCTTTTGCCAGTTCCATGCTTCGCTTCCATACACAAGGGTCGGTAGAAGAACACCATTGTGCACTGCCATTCTAGCTTTTTTTGGATAGGTTTTTGTTTGCGAAGCCAACTTGAAGTGCACCATTCACTCTGTTGCCTGCCCCAACCCTTCTTTCAATATCCCTCTCCACTGTAAACATACTACCCAAATACACAAACTCATCTACTTGCTCCAAATCTTCACCATTCACGCTAATGTTGTCGACTGTCCTGGTTTCTCCTTATGAAATATGTTGAATGTTTTTTTGTCCCATAGTGAGTACTGTACTAATGGGAATGCAGTGAAACTACTGTTCGTCTATAAAATAAATAAATAAGCCATACTTTCTTTGGTTCTAATAGTAAAAAAACAGAAATGCTAGTTTAGAACGTATAATAAAGACGAACTTTCCCGACAGCTCTTCCAAGTCAGGCAAACTGATATCTTAAATTGGACTCCGTCCTTCACTTCTAATCGGACAGTCTCGAAGGCAGTGGATACTCAGGTGCTCTAGGTGGGGCATCAGTCCAACTAAATGTTTAATTCCTCTCGAGCAGGTCTGAATGTTGTTTATGTTTTCAAATAGTTCGCTATCGCTGAGATTATCATTTTTCATACAATGTTTAAACATTTGACGCTGTTTTTGCAGTCCATTAAAATCCATTATACTTCATTTAAAATTAACAAACTAAAGTAACAATTTTCTTTCCCGGCAAAATACTTTGATTTGGAGCTGTCAAAATATACCATAGACACATCATCCACAGACAATATAAACATTGTAATCTTCCCTTTTCGTTGTTGTGTAGCTATTACACATTGCTCGCATGTAATAAGTCCAATATCAAATATTTCGTTAAGGTTCTCTGCATTTTTCCATTATAAATTAACGGGTTAATTGTATTATTCCGTAATGAACAGAAACTGGGCATACAATAAGCATTTATTATTTCTTGAACGATGATATAAACTCGGTTATAAATAATAAAAGAAAACGTAAATTTTCTAGAAGCTTTATTACAGTTTATGGGAATTGTAAATTTCGCCTTGCTTAGTCGTTATAAAATGTAGCGAGAATCAAGCGCGCTGTAGTTTCTGTAAAATATCTGAGTTAATAAAGCAGAATATGATAATGGTTATGGCTCAACACATTGTTAACAATAATAGAGGGTTTAAACCCCGAAATATTGTCATTGAATCCATTACAAAACGGAGACCATTATAACAACAGGGGTTAAAAAAAGGAGCATTCATAGCTAATCCCCTTATATAATTATAATTGAAGTAAAAAAATTATAATAATTGAGATTTAATTGCTAAAAACAACTGGCAACGCTCACGGAACGGGCATAGACCCACTCTGGTTGCAAGCCCGAAAGCGGCGGGACGGCGAGAGTGAGAACATTGAGCTAGAACATATGCAAGAGTGAGATGCGAATATAGTATAGTTGTTTTCGATTATCACAAAATACCTCCGATGTACCCGATAAATTCTGATTATTATAAATATTATTTTTTAAATCAATGCGTGAATATATGATGGAGGAATACCTAAAATCTTAACCTTGTACTAATTATATGTATAGAGATATTGATGGTTTTTAGAAGCAACGTGTAGAAGATACCCATCATAGGGAAGGGAGGGTTAAGAGCTTTTTTTTTACTGCAAATGAAGCCAGCGGCACAATGGGGGTTAAGTTACGGATCCTAAGTAACGTTAATTTGAAACAGTTTAAATATTCAAAACCTCTTTGTTGGAGTTTTCCAAGGGCACCCTGGACTCCAGGCAAATTTGTCGAGATATGCCTTCTGTTGCTGAATCCCAACGGATCGCCATTATATCGCAACTTTTATGTAATGGTTTAATGCACAAAGAGCAAAAGTGGTATATAAAAAACAAGAGTGGCGCTTCAATGGTATTAATAATAACATTTATTCATAAAAAGCTAATGGAGGTCGTAAGTTCCAAGTTCAATTTAAATAATTTAAAAAGACTGACATCAAGGATTTAACTCTGCAGGGCGGAGGGTTAGATCATCCCCTCTCAAGTGTGGCCACTCTCTGCATCCGGCCGGCAGTACCTAACTGCTTTGCGATACCGGGGCAGAACGCTATTTTTTTTTACTCACAGAATTGTCATTATCACTATTATTGTTTTTAAATTGTCTTTCATAATCTTATCACTAATTAAAATTAAACTTAACTAAGATCAAACAAGCCTCCAGAGAGAAAACGCCTTTTCGGTCATGTAAAATTTGTCCAGTGCAATCTCACCTATTATGCCATGAAACATGGCTATATCAAAATATCTATGATAGTTTCCATCCAGTTCCTACCGCAAACGGCGTATTTGTATTATTTTGTATTTGGTCTGTTTCGAATCCGCGTTTGTTTCGACTTTCGAATGTTTGGAAAATTTTTAACCCGACTGCATAATGTCGGCAGAATATTATTTGATTTATTTGGTTGCATTTAGCATTAGATGCGGTGACGGTCTTCCGTGAAAAGGCAGTTGGACGGTGAGAAGGTAATTATTTTAAAACAAATGTATTAGATACGTAGTATCCGTGAAATTTGATCCCTTTTTAAACCGAAATCAATTTGGCCATCGCAGATTGTTTTATTATAAATTAGCTGTGGAGTTGGCACTTCCTTGACGAGGTTTGATTATTCCTAGCTCTCGAGATTTCTAAATTGCGAGATATGTAAAATACATTCCAGCGGTGTAATGTTGTCATTTCGGTAGGTTTCGCTTAAGCCATCTCTCCTGTATGCTTCCTTGCCTTAGCTTTTACACACATCCTAATTTATAGTCAGTTATATCTTCATCCGTCCTAAGTTATGCGCAACCTCACCTAATGTATTCTTCGTCTGTATACGCAGCCACTTGTATACGCATCTAAACCTTACAATTTATGTCGTCGTATTTCTTCATCTGTCCTAAGCTATACGCATCCCAACCTACAATTTTACGGCAGTTCGTTCTTCCCTGCTTCACCGAGCCTCCGGAATATTCTAGCATAAACATATCGGTCTAAATCTAAGCGTTCTCGAATTGATTTTTCAGTTATTTGCCTTCGATAGCCATTCGTCGTGAACGAGCTATTTTTTACAGCGAAATTATCCAGCATTTTATTGAAAGGAACATATTCAAATCGAAACTTAAATTTCTTATTGAGATTTCTCTCGATACAATCGTCTTCAGCTTTCGCATTCATTTTACATGTTTAGAATTATATTTATTTATATATATTTAATATGTTGCTTTTATGTTGATAATGTAATGTTAGGTTAAATTTTGAGTTTCTAGCCCGTTAATTCCAGTTAACAATGTACGAAGCCACTCCAATCACCTTATTCTGCTCCATTAGCTCGGGTATATAGACAGTTTGATTCTCGTTACATTTGATAGTGCCTTAGCAAGGACAGACGTGCCATTCCCGTAGAATATAATAAAACTAGTATAAAACAGACGTTTTCATTCGTATTAATTATTTAATATGGAGTTTTACAATGGAATTATCGTATATTTTCCGCTTCCAAGATCGAGGACAAGGCTTCCATCGTACCGCTGGTGGCTGGTCTCCGAAGGGACGTCCTGGCCCTCATCTCCGAAGGCATGGGTCTTGTCTGGGAGTCCTGCAAGCTGGATCCGTACGTGCAGAAGCTCAGCGAGGTAGTCGTGTCCTTTCAGGAGAAGGTGTCCGTCTTCTATGTGACACATGTGAGTTTTTTAACCTTTAATCTGCAGATAGAAAGATGTTTCACATGTGGGTTTTTTTAACATTTAATCTCCAGATGGCAAGATGTTTCACCTGTGAGTTTTTTTAACACTTAATCTGCAGGTAGCAAGATGTTTCACATGTGAGTTTTTTTAACATTTAATAAGCAGATAGAAAGATGTTTCACATGTGAGTTTTTTTAACCCTTAATCTGCAGATATCAAGATGTTTCACATGCGAGTTTTTTTAAACATTTGATCCGATTATATTGTGAATTTGTCTGATGCAGGTGGAAGACCTGGTTGTGGTGGAGGAGCAGCTGGAGGTGGACGTGCGCCCCATCGAGACGTGCCCTTACAGGCAGACATCCTCGGCAAGATTCAGCACGCCGTGGACGATCTCTCGCTGAGGCAGTACTCCAACCTGCACCTCTGGGTGCAGCGCCTGGATGAAGAGGTAACTAGGAACAGTGCATGACCCGCTGTATGGATGTGAAGGCTAGAGAAGCGTGTCAGGATGGAAGAGTGTGGCGGTCCACCGTCTCTGCCTGTTGTGTTAGAAGCGACAGTGCACGACACGCTGTATGAATGTGAAGGCTAGAGAAGCGTGTCAGGATGGAAGAGTGAGGCGGTCCACCGTCTCTGCCTATTGTGTTAGAAGCGACAGTGCACAACACGCTGTATGAATGTGAAGGCTAGAGAAGCGTGTCAGGATGGAAGAGTGTGGGGTCCACCGTCTCTGCCTATTGTGTTAGAAGCGACAGTGCACGACACGCTGTATGAATGTGAAGGCTAGAGAAGCGTCTCAGGATGGAAGAGTGTGGGGGTCCGCCGTCTCTGCCTATTGTGTTAGAAGCGACAGTGCACGACACGCTGTATGAATGTGAAGGCTAGAGAAGCGTCTCAGAATGGAAGAGTGTGGGGGTCCGCCGTCTCTGCCTTTTGTGTTGGAAGCGACAGTGCACGACACGCTGTATGAATGTGAAGGCTAGAGAAGCATCTCAGAATGGAAGAGTGTGGGGGTCCACCGTCTCTGCCTGTTGTGTTAGAAGCGACAGTGCACGACACGCTGTATGAATGTGAAGGCTAGAGAAGTATCCATCTAATCGTCTCTTTTGTCCAGGTGGAGAAGAGTCTTGGAGTCCGCTTGCAGGCCGGGATCAAGGCGTGGACGGAGGCCTTGAAAGGGGAGACCAGGGAAATCGACCTATCCATGGATACCGATGCTCCGGTTAAGCCTACACATAAGCTGGGCGGAGACCCACAGGTAACCATTTTATTCAATTTGTTATTTATTATTTCAGTCCACACCCGAAACGCCGTAGGACGCCGCGGCGCCCTTTTATCTGTTTTAATTATTAGGTATATAACTTTGCTTCCGCCGTTTTGCAATAGATGGCAGTAGCGGTAAGTGGTAGTTGGAATAAATAGATCATAGATGTCATACAATAAGCTTAAGTATTCCCGATTAAACATGTCAGCTTACGAGCCAAATTCTCGTCATTTGCGGGAGGTTTTAATTTTATGCTTTAATATGAAGAAATCTGCGGCTGAGGCTCATCGAATGCTCTCAAATACCTATGGTGAGGCCGCTATTAGTGAAAGAACGTGCCGAGAGTGGTTTCAACGCTTCAAGAACGGTGATTTTAACGTCCAAGACCAGCATGGCGGTGGAAGAGAGAAGGTTTTCCAAGAAGCGACGCTCTCCATGGACGCGCTCTCGTCAAAGTCCAGAGGCTCGCTGCACAGATGCACCTGCCACGTTGTGTTTCCGCAGTATCCAGACACCGAGAATCAATAATATGATCCTTACCACTCCTTTGTGGAATGCCAGCCGACATGGCTATATGTACGCAAAACATGACACGTGTCGTTGTTTCTTGTGATTATTCGTTTAAAAACATTTAATTTCACGTTTTAATAAGATTTGGACTGTTTTTATTTGACTATAAAATAATCCTTGCAAATCCACATAACCTAAAATACTTGGCGTGATACGGCATGCAGAGGAGCGATTAGAGTACAAGCCTCACTTCATTGCGAAACTGGACAAGGGAAGACGTGAAACAGAAGAGATTGTTTTAAAAAGTACCATACTATGCAAAACTATAAGTAGTCCATAATGTTTTTTGTAACTACCTATCAATAAATTAATATTTCGACATTATTTAAATTAGAGTTGGCTGACAAACAATATCAAAAAATAATGGAGTGGTGAGGGTTAAGGAGGCAGAATACTCGGTAGAATCAAGAATGGACATTGCTGAATTCGTATGAAAGATGTCCACACATTATACCAGGAGCAAAAGAATATCAGTTACCAAGCAGACGTAGGAATTCAAATTGATCCATCGAAGGTTGTCTGATTCCGGCTGCCATGACGGCTGCGAGGGTTGTGGTCGTGATACGCCGCCCAGAAGAGACCAGATGTCCCTCGGCAGCCCTCACGCTAGCGGTGCCCAGCACCACGCCCCCGTGGATCCGCAACTCCTCAAGGCTGAAGCGACGGAGGCACCTCTCAATGCCCCTTCGAATAGCCTCAACATCATCTAAAAATACAATAAATATAATCAAATGATTTAACTGAAATCTTTTAATGGAAGTTCATTTTAAATAATAATTTTAAAATATCAACAAAAGTTCTGATCCCAACCCTAATGTATGGAAGCCAAGCATGGAACTGACAGAAGAAGCATGAGAGCAGAAAAAATGCGGTAGAGATGTGATCTCTGAAACGTATATGTGGTAGAACGATATACGACAGAATCTCAAATGCTGATATAAGAAAGAAATGTAATAATAATAATAAATTGGGATTACGTTAATAGAGTATAGTTGTGGGAAATATTGTCTGAATATGGAATAAGTACAAAACTGATCACGGCCATTAAGTCGCTATACACGGAAAGCACTGCTGGTGTCAGAGTAAATGGAGATCTTACAGCCTGGTTTGATATCAATAGAGGTGTCCAACAGAGTTGCGTAATGTCCCCGTGGTTATTTAATCTGTATTCTTTACAGCTTCGAAGAGATGGGCATCTCATAATCCATTTCTTTAAATTAATCAGGGGATATTTCGAGAACTCGGCCGTGCTAGAAGGTGTTGGTCTTTTTGTCCCTGATAGATTTCTCCGACAGCGACAGCACAGATTGTTTTACCTACCGGCCGCCAGAACCAATCTGCCTCTGGTGACACCGGTGGGAAGAGCAATTAGTCTGCTGAACGCGGTCTCCCCGGAGATCGACGTCTTTTATATTAGTGAAGGTACGTTCAGGGGACAAATACTCTTGGCTTTAGAAAGTATGTTGTCTTCCTAATGTGGAACCATCTCTAATGCGTTCCTGGTACTTTGTTGTATTTTTTGGTCCTGGCGCTCTGTAGCTGCCGGAGGTTTTTTCAAATAGCTCCCCATTTAAATAAAATGTTGAGGGTCTGAGTACTCCATTTGCGTCTATTTAACATCTATTATCACCTTTTAATGAATCCAAACAAATCCAAAATTAATTATTTACGTATAGTTTGAGTGAAAAGAACAAATTAAGTTGAAATACGTGAGTGTTTTTAATATAAAGTGCATCGTGTAAACGTCTCTAAACGGCTATTTCCGAGTCGAGACCTCAAAGATGGTTGCCACATGTGTGTCCGAGTGTCCAGTGAATTGTGTGAAGTGCAACAGGATGATTTATGAGGGAACGCCCAAATTCTTGGAAATAATTTGTGAACTTTAACTATGTGCCGAAACATTAAGAGTTACAGCCTGATAAAACGGAGCATCTTCTACAGCGCCCTTGAGATGAGCAATTCATAAAAATGGCGCTTTATAAATTATCCAATTTATTATTATTATTATATTTGACCTGTACTCAATAGATGCCTTAAACATTTTCCTGTTTGTAATGTCTTTTGAGTTAATAAACTGATTTGATTTGATTTGATTTGAAATGTATGAAAGAGCTGAAAGGGTTGGATGTAGGTGCCAAAATGAGCAGAGTGTCAGTAAGCTGTCTCTTGTATGCGGATGACGCTGTCCTTCTTGCAGACAAGGAGCATGAACTACAAGTCCTGGTGAATAGTATGTATGAGGTATGCATGCGAAATGATCTGACGATGAAAGTTAATAAGTCCAAGGTAATGATTTTTGAAAAGGAAGAAACCACGACAGTCTGCAACATTAGCGTGAATGGTGAAAATTTGGAGCAGGTAGTTGAGTTTGTGTATTTAGGTAGTATGTTTACAAGAGTTGGGCGAGTGGAGAGGGATATTGAAAGAAGGGTTGGGGCAGGCAACAAAGTGAATGGTGCACTTAAAGTTGTCATCGCAAACAAAAACATATCCAAAAAAAACTAGAATGGCAGTGCACAATGGTGTTCTTCTACCGACCCTTGTGTATGGAAGTGAAGCATGGAACTGGCAAATAAAGTATGAAAGTATAATAAATGCAGCAGAAATGAGATCTCTTAGACGAATGTGTGGATACTCTGTGTATGATAGAGTGTCGAATGAAAATATAAAAAGTGAATGCGGTGCGAATGATGGTGTTATGAACAAAAGAATGAAAGGATCATTAAGATGGTTTGGACACATGGAAAGAATGAATGTCAACGGTGTAAATGGATCTAGAAATAGAATCGGAAGACCGAGGAAAACGTGACACGATCAAATAAATCATTGAATGTCGGCCATGTGTGGAGTCAGAGAAATCGACGCGCGTGCATAACACGATGTATGAATGTCGAGGAAGCGAATTGAGAAATATGTCAGGAAAGAAAAGTGTGGCAGTCCATTCTTTCTGCCTATCCCTTCGCGGAGACGGCGTGATGGTTTATTTGTCTATTAAATAAAACTGTGTTTTTTAACAACTATTATTTTTGTTTTTATTATGATATGGAAGTGAAGCATGGAACTGGCAAAATAAGGAAGAAATTAAAATAAAAATGAGATCTCTAATATGAATGTGTGATAAATCTGTGTATGATAGAGTCTCAAATGCAAGTATAAGAAGTGAATGCGGTGCGAATGAAAGTGTTATGAACAAAAGAATGAAAGGGTCGTTAAGATGGTTTGGACACATGGAAAGAATGAGTGAAGACAGAATGGTGAAGAAGGTATATGTGAACAGAGCTAGAAATAGAGGAAAGCAATGGCAAGATCAAATCGATTAAATATTAAATGTCGTTCATGTGAGGAGTCGGAGAAATGGACGCGCGTGCATGACACGATGTATGAATTTTAGAGATGAAGCGAGAGAAACAGTATGTCAGGACAGAAGATTGCCATTCTTTCTGCCTGCTGCGGTTAGTTAGTTAGCTACTCATGAATTGAATCTCTGAAATCCTTTTGACACATCATTTGTTTCTTAGATTAAGATTTCATAGTTATTATTAACAAATTGAATTACTAAAGCAAGCGAGACAAAATGTAATACGCAATCATCGCGCTAATTGAATGGAATGTATTCTTACCCATTTCTATAGTAAATATGAAGGAATCTAATTATACTTTCGCTCTTCAACTTGACGTCAAGAACCGTCGTACTGTCAAAATAATTTCCAATTCACGGCTGCTAACAACGGAATGCGCGCTCTGATTGGTTGATTTTGTCGTCAATGCTACCACTACTAAAAATGCTAGTTAAGCCGTGTCTATGAAAAGTAAAGTACTAATAACATTCTCTTTACTATAAGGCGCAATATTTATTATACGGAAGTGTGATATAGCCATGTTTCACGGCATAATAGGTGAGATTGCACTAGACAAATTTTACATGACCGAAAAGGCGTTTTCTCTCTGGAGGCTTGTTTGATCTTAGTTAGGTTTAATTTTAATCAGTGATAAGATTATGAAAGACAATTTAAAAACAATAATAGTGGTACTGACAATTCTGTGAGTGAAAAAAATAGCGTTCTGCCCCGGTACCGCAAAGCAGTTAGGTACTGCCGGCCGGATGCAGAGATGGCCACACTCTGGGAGGGGATGATCTAACCCCCCACCCTGCAGAGTTCCGGGCAGCTCTCGAGCGAGTCAGTCTACCACCGGCCTCCGGGAAAGGAACATTGGGGCTTGATGCTGGCCACCGCTGTCGCTGTGAAGAAGACCCGTGTCCTCCGCGATCCATCATCTGCATGATGCCCCTCAGCCCGGGAGATGGAAGTGGACGCCGAGCATCCTTCTGTGTCGACTTCGCGGATCAGATCAAGTAGTGTTATTCAGTGACGGAGTAGTTTTAAGTCGTTCCAACGGATAGCAAGTAAGTCATCTTTAGTTTATAAGTGATCTTGTTTCTTTCTTTTCTCCAAGTATCATTAAAAATAAAAATATTTTCTTCCAGCACTAAACGCCAGCTCACAAATTAGAATTCCACGCTGTCTCGGAAAAGGGAACGGAAAATAAAATTTGTGTATGCACAGGGTGGCGCAAAATGACCTTTATGATATAAATTCTTTGTGTTGTGGATTCACATTTGAAACATTGTATTTGATATTCTCTCCAGGTTCCTCTTCATTCATACATCGTAACATGCACGCTCTTCCATTTTTCTAACTTGGAAATCAGCCGTCTTTAAGTCACTTATTAATTTGGTCACGCCATGCTATCCTCGGTCAGTTTGTTGGAAGTGCATAGCAGTTTCTCCAATTGGCATCATCAGGTGATACGATCAACTGTTGATGGTTACACTAACAAACAAAGCTCGCTATTGTAACAACAGTTAAATTAGTTCCTACCGAAAACATTTCATCTTTTTATCGTTTGGTCTATTTCATTATTATATCTATGGTCACTCTATGGTCTCATGCGCGCGCCGTTATGTTTTGTTTTTTGTTGTTCTTTCTTGCCGGCGTTTTCCCTTGAACAAAATTAGTATTAAAACAAAGTATGATCGAGATTAATAAAGTTTTGTACACCATCGGGCTGTGAGATACACCGGCTCCGAGAATCCGGACTTGTGCAGCTAGTGAGTGAGGTTATATTATTTATGTTTTGTGCAACTATAAATGTCGCCCATCGAAATGGTGTGAATACCACGAGCGATGCAGTCAGCCCACCATGCAAGGTATGATTTAATCACCTCTTCGTAATTGTGTCAGCGCGTCTCGTAAAATTATTCTTATTGGAACAAAATAGCCACCCACATCGACTGCAAATGTGGATGATTCTTTTGTACATACAACTGTCTCTTAATAATGGTCTGTTTTATTATTTTTACGTCTTTTTTTCTTGTTAATTGAAGCCGCCATTGTTTTTGGCTTCAAAAGGATTTTAAACCTTAGTGTCGCGACCTCTTAACAATGTAAAAAATGAAGTAAACATATTATAAATACTCGCTATGATTGTCAAAGTCTTACATTGATAACTTTAGTCAATTCGTCGGTTTTATATCGTGGTCAGTATAGTTCAATCGCTTCTCAAAGATCACATTTTTACATCATATGGTCGGTACTTTTGGCTTTAATGAAAAGTATTTTTAAAAAAAACGTTACTTTTATATTTTTGAATATTTTGACTGCCCTCTGCGGTCGAAGGTTCGTACTATATATTTAAAAAATAACGATTTCGACAGAAATATCATATTCTGATGTTTTAGATACTTTCGCAATTTTCCCCTACGCAGAGGAACCTGCTTCGAACGTTATCACACGCTAGAAAATTGTTGTATCATTCTATTTTTTTCCGCAAACATAAAACATAACAATATCGCACTTGTGATGTTGTCACAATATTGATGCGTAAACGTTTTGCAAATTCGCCAAAAATGGCCGACCGCTGGTCAAGTGTTGACAAATGTTAATTATGAAAACTATATATAAAAATATAGTTCCTACCGCAAACGGCGTATTTGTATTATTTTGTCTTTGGTCTGTTTCGAATGCCCGCGGCCGTAGTTTGTTTCCGCGCCTCTTTTGTTTCTTATTAGCCTTAGCCGGCTGCAGAATGTCGGCAGATTACTATTTGATTAATTTGGTTGCATTTAGCATTAGATGCGGTGACGGTCTTCCGTGAAAAGGTAATTATTTCAAAACAAATGTATTAGATACGTAGTATCCGTGAAATTTGATCCCTTTTTAAACCGAAATCAATTTCGCCATCGCGGATTGTTTTATTATAAAGTAGAAAGCAATAAGTGAATGTATTCCTAGTGTGAAATACCTTATGTTTGTTGCCGCGAGAGAATTTCTATATCTCCCGTTAGGAAGGCTGTATAGCACCCGACTTGCGGCTCATGGCCTTCTAATGTTGAACCATCTCTGCTACTGTACTATACACAATATATTAACTGTATCGCCACCTGAGCCTCTGTATTTGTGCGGGACAGGTACGAGAGGCCTGGAAGTGGACCGTCGGCAGGACGCTGGACTCGCAGTGGCGCAGCGGGAGCAGAGGGCGTGGAGGGCATGCTGCTCCGGCGTGTCCTGCTCCCACCAGCCCCTCAAGTACTCGCGGGAGCTGTGCCAGGCGCCTCATGGAGAGTGAGTCTCCCCTGTACCACTGCCGCAGAGATGATAACAACTGCACTAGTGCAATAGTGTATAACAGTGTATAATTGCAGGGTAGCGGAGGAAGACAGGGGGGCGAGGCTGGAGCTGCGCGACTGGCGGTCTGCTCAGGGACCTGCAGCTCGTCTCCAGGTGAGGCCCGCAGCGGGAAGATTGGCTGCCCTGTTGGAATAGTATTGTTATTAGAAGCTGCGTTGTGGTTGTTTGAAGAAGGGCGAGGAGACCAAGACCATGACGCACCTGGCGCTGCGCGTGAAGCCGGGCCGGGGATGGGGGCCGAGGAGCTGGAGGCGCTGGCGCACTACTCCAACGACCCCGAGGACGGCGCGCTGCTGCGTCCGTACGGGTGCTGCACCGGCGCCCGCTGCTGCTCCGCTCCAGGAGGATCCTGGAGATGAAGGCCGCTCCGGCTCCTGGTGACTAGCTTATGTTTTAATGTAATGATTTCCCACCGAGTGTTGGCCTCCTGGTTGAAATGGGATCTAAACTCAGTTAATCCGGAAGAATACAGTGACTCTCTACTAATATTATGTTATTTGTATTGGTATGGTCTCACTAGGATTGATGATTTGAATTTGGTATTGTTATTATTATATTGAAAGAAGGAAGGCTCGTAGAATGGTCCACATCAAGGAGTTTGTATTGTAACTTACTATGCTATACTGCAGGAGCTGTTGGGAATGTTTCATCTTTATTATGTAGTTGGCAATCTTGTGGAGCGGGGATTATACAGATCTTCCAGGGTTCACGCACCGCATTTAGCCTTTAGAAACCATCGCAGTGATGTACATCAGTCAGTCACTGCCCCCGTACCACTTGGCACTCATCAATGCGACTCTCCCATTAAGGCCAGGTGTAGGCCTGAAGAGTGGTATCATACCAGAGGGGAAATGAATAGTAGGAGATCACCAGTCCCCTGCAGGGTGGCCGTACACAGACGACATCCAACCAAAAGCAAGTCTAGCTCCTTTTCCCATTCTGGTGTGTGTTGTCCCTCTCCTGCACGCACTCCAACCCATATTATAGCCCCCTAATAGTAGATCCTGTACTATAGACTAGTTACCTGTCACATGTCAGGAGAATCAAAAGTTGGAAACAGGAATTACCAACGTGTTTCGCCTTACAAGAGCATCAACAAAATTGGAACCCAAAATTAAGGCATTTTTATAACGCTGTATGGTTTAAGTGAATTTGATTGAAAATCCAAATTTTAATATATTTAATTTTATAACTCACTTTCCATATATTATTATATTTAAACTTTGTAAGTATTTGGGCATAGTTGGATATACTCGTATTTCAATGGGTATGATCATTGAAAGTTGTTACGATGACGTCATCGACGGTATGTAGATAAGCTCGCAATGCGGTAACTCCCAAATTTGTATTTACCACAAACGATTGCATCTCATAAGTCAAGTGACTCGACTCCCGCGGGCGATGGGGACCAGAGGGTTATCCAACCCCTAGAGAAGCGCACCCAAAAGAACCCTCTGCTTCAGGGCCGGTATATTGTACTTGTGCACTTTATTGTCGTGGCTCTCTGCGCTGTGCTTCAGAGTCTTGTGTGCCTTTATGTACTGCTGTTCACAGTCGATGCCGGTCTTTTGTAGGTTTCCTTTAAGGGAGTCCCTAAAGCGCTTCCTCTGGCCACCGTGTGAGCGTTTTCCTCTTTCTTGGGAGTCTTGCCTCAGGCATTCTGACGACGTGACCAGCCCAGCGCAGTTGTTTTTGGATGATGGCAGCCTCAATACTTGTCATATTGACCTCAGCAAGTATGCTGTCGTTTGTCCTGGCATTTCACTTTTAGGATCCTACGTAGGCAGCGTTGGTGATATCGCTCCAGGGCCTTTATGTGTCTTCTGTTTCCGAGGCATACAGGAGTGTTGGCAGGACTGGTGTCCTTTCTGAGGTCGTGGTTGTCAAATGTTCTCCTTCTCATCCGCCCGAAGGCTGCGCTGGCTGACTTTATGCGGACCTCTTGGTCAATGTGTACTTTTTGGGATATGTGGCTACCCAGGTATTGGTAGTGTGAGACAGCCTCGAGTGGGGTGCCCTTTTTGATACTGGACTTTGGTTTTTCCAATATTAACCTTAAGAGCCATCATCTCGTACTGTAGTATGGGGCATAACGGGCAGAGTATGTCTTTTGGATTGGAGCCTTCTAAGATTAAAGAGACCTCCCTCCATGCGGTATGATTAGAACAGTGTTGGTGCAATAACTGTTTCACTCCAGTCCTGACATGAAAAGGGTCAGTTAATGCCCCATTACTTAAGACTGTTGCCTTCATTCCGTCATGGAGAAGCCGTATTATGTTGACAAAGAGTATCCTCCGCAGAGTTTCACGGTCTAGTGTGTCGAATGCCTTTACTATGTCAAAAAATAAGTTTTGTTCCAGACTTTTTTCTTGGATAAGTCTCAGGAGAAGATCATATCATTTGTGCCTTGATATCGTTTCATTTTTTGGGTTTTGTCTATAGTCTTGGGGTGAGTGCTGCGGCGATCGCGACGTTGATTCCACTTTCTATGAAGTCGAATATGGCCTGGAGTAGGGATGCGCAAAACGACTCATCTGAACGAATCGCTCAGCAAAGTGAGTCGACTCTTTTTCACGACTCACGACTCGCTGAGATGAGTCGTTTTGCAAAGTGAGCCGACTCTTTTCAACGATCCACGGTTCACAATTTAGAGTCGTTGTTGTTATATCTGAAATTATTTTGCTCCTCTAGTTAGTTAGTTAGTTGAAGAGTAATGATATGTCCAAAATATATGCATGTTAATGAAATGTACAGTAACCAAACTCACGTTATTTCCCATTATGTGAAGAAAAGTGTCAAAGTAAAACAATGAAATTCGGAAGTGTTTGAAAATGTTGTCGCGAACGTTCTTACTGAAAGTTGTTACCCAAATGATTAGTTAGTTAGTTAGTGATACATCGGTGTCAACCCGCCTGTCGTCCTCTTCTTGAGGAGTGACGTCTCCCTCGCCGGCTGCTTCACAGTCTGCTTCACAGGTTGCTTCTCCGGCTGCTGCATGAAGACTCCGTGTCCAGCAAGGGCCTGCGTGAGACGTCAGACCAGTCGGCATGTTTCCTGTTCTCTGTCCACTCCTGGGGGGGATGGAATTTTTGATTCGATCCTTCAGCAACTCTATGTTGTATTTTGCCCTGCATAGTTTTGATTTGTTAAGTCTCTTCGATCTTAGTTGAAGGGAAATTTCAGAGCATACTAGTCTATGATGGGTCCAGCGATGGTCAGTTCCGGTCATGGCTATTGTGATCATGACCTCTTTTTGGTCTCTCTTCCTAACGATGTTGGATGTAGGGTGTTGCCATGAGGTCTTTCGCTGGTTTTTTTTTCAAGGTCATGCTCGGCACATTTTGTTAGCAGCGTCAGGCCATTGGCATTCATCTTCCCGATTCCTTCCTTTCCAGAGTTCAGCCTCTCTTCCACTCTTGCATTAAAGTCTCCAGTTGGGAGTAAAAAGTTTCCTTGGCCCGGGTCGGGGCGTACGCTGATATCACAGCGGCATAGGTGTCCTCCGCTAGGTTCAGACGGAGGGTCATCAGACGTTCATCTAACCCAATGGGTAATGTAGTCGGTTGATAGACTAGTTCATTTTCAAATCCTCCACTTGGGGTTTGTGTCCCTGCAACGTACCTCCGGCGCTCCAGTACGGGGCTTCTTGTTTTTTCCTGTCGGCGGAATTGGTTCAGGCAAATGGTCAGTAAAGTTTTTCGGGAATATTCTGTGCGGATTTGAGCTTGTGGAAGTTGTGAACATGACACCGCCTACGGGGCGTCTTGTTTTTTCCTGTCGGCGGAATTGGTTCAGGCAAATGGTCAGTAAAGTTTTTCGGGAATATTCTGTGCGGATTTGAGCTTGTGGAAGTTGTGAACATGACACCACCTACGACGGGGCTTCTTGTTTTTTCCTGTCGGCGGAATTGGTTCAGGCAAATGGTCAGTAAAGTTTTTCGCGAATATTCTGTGCGGATTTGAGCTTGTGGAAGTTGTGAACATGACACCGCCTACGACGGGGCTTCTTGTTTTTTCCTGTCGGCGGAATTGGTTCAGGCAAATGGTCAGTAAAGTTTTTCGGGAATATTCTGTGCGGATTTGAGCTTGTGGAAGTTGTGAACACAATAAATTGTGACAAAAAATTTAAAGGCGCCTAAGCACGACGTACGCCGTCTTGGGTGTACAGGGACAGGGTTTCCTTGTCGCGCAGGTACAGGGACAACGGGCCCCCGCGGACAGGATCCGCAACGTTCGACCTCAGAACGCTGTAGTGGGAGAAGACTCCGCCCGCGTGACCGGAATCCCGGTGGCTCCGGACCGAAGCCTGCATCTTCGCCTCCACAGCGATGAACTCCGGATCCTCGCGGTTCAGTTCCGCCACCATCGTGCCCGCGTACCAGTCCGGCGCCGTGGCCCTCTGCTGGAGACCTTTCATGAGGCGGTGGCGGTGACCATAGGCCGCCACTCCCGCCTGCTTCAGATCCTCGTGAGACATCTCCGAGAGGATGTCCAGGGTCATCTGCTCGCGCTCTTCAGCAACTCTATGTTGTATCTGTGTTGTATTTTGCCCTGCATAGTTTTGATTTGTTAAGTCTCTTCGATCTTAGTTGAAGGGAAATTTCAGAGCATACTAGTCTATGATGGGTCCAGCGATGGTCAGTTCCGGTCATGGCTATTGTGATCATGACCTCTTTTTGGTCTCTCTTCCTAACGATGTTGGATGTAGGGTGTTGCCATGAGGTCTTTCGCCGGTTTTTTTTTCAAGGTCATGCTCGGCACATTTTGTTAGCAGCGTCAGGCCATTGGCATTCATCTTCCCGATTCCTTCCTTTCCAGAGTTCAGCCTCTCTTCCCACTCTTGCATTAAAGTCTCCAGTTGGGAGTAAAAAGTTTCCTTGGCCCGGGTCGGGGCGTACGCTGATATCACAGCGGCATAGGTGTCCTCCGCTAGGTTCAGACGGAGGGTCATCAGACGTTCATCTAACCCAATGGGTCGGTTGATTGACTAGTTCATTTTCAAATCCTCCACTTGGGGTTTGTGTCCCTGCAACGTACCTCCGGCGCTCCAGTACGGGGCTTCTTGTTTTTTCCTGTCGGCGGAATTGGTTCAGGCAAATGGTCAGTAAAGTTTTTCGGGAATATTCTGTGCGGATTTGAGCTTGTGGAAGTTGTGAACATGACACCGCCTACGACGGGGCTTCTTGTTTTTTCCTGTCGGCGGAATTGGTTCAGGCAAATGGTCAGTAAAGTTTTTCGGGAATATTCTGTGCGGATTTGAGCTTGTGGAAGTTGTGAACATGACAATAATTGTGACAAAAAATTTATAGGCGCTTAAGTAACACGTACGCCGTCTTGGGTGTAAGGCGGCGGACCTTGTCGCGCAGGTACAGGGACAACGGGCCCCCGCGGACAGGATCCGCAACGTTCGACCTCAGAACGCTGTAGTGGGAGAAGACTCCGCCCGCGTGACCGGAATCCCGGTGGCTCCGGACCGAAGCCTGCATCTTCGCCTCCACAGCGATGAACTCCGGATCCTCGCGGTTCAGTTCCGCCACCATCGTGCCCGCGTACCAGTCCGGCGCCGTGGCCCTCTGCTGGAGACCTTTCATGAGGCGGTGGCGGTGACCATAGGCCGCCACTCCCGCCTGCTTCAGATCCTCGTGAGACATCTCCGAGAGGATGTCCAGGGTCATCTGCTCGCGCTCTTCAGCAACTCTATGTTGTATTTTGCCCTGCATAGTTTTGATTTGTTAAGTCTCTTCGATCTTAGTTGAAGGGAAATTTCAGAATATACTAGTCTATGATGGGTCCAGCGATGGTCAGTTCCGGTCATGGCTATTGTGATCATGACCTCTTTTTGGTATCTCTTCCTAACGATGTTGGATTTAGGGTGTTGCCATGAGGTCTTTCGCCGTTTTTTTTTTTCAAGGTCATGCTCGGCACATTTTGTTAGCAGCGTCAGGCCATTGGCATTCATCTTCCCGATTCCTTCCTTTCCAGAGTTCAGCCTCTCTTCCCACTCTTGCATTAAAGTCTCCAGTTGGGAGTAAAAAGTTTCCTTGGCCCGGGTCGGGGCGTACGCTGATATCACAGCGGCATAGGTGTCCTCCGCTAGGTTCAGACGGAGGGTCATCAGATTTTCATCTAACCCAATGGGTCGGTTGATTGACTAGTTCATTTTCAAATCCTCCACTTGGGGTTTGTGTCCCTGCAACGTACCTCCGGCGCTCCAGTACGGGGCTTCTTGTTTTTTCCTGTCGGCGGAATTGGTTCAGGCAAATGGTCAGTAAAGTTTTTCGCGAATATTCTGTGCGGATTTGAGCTTGTGGAAGTTGTGAACATGACACCGCCTACGACGGGGCTTCTTGTTTTTTCCTGTCGGCGGAATTGGTTCAGGCAAATGGTCAGTAAAGTTTTTCGGGAATATTCTGTGCGGATTTGAGCTTGTGGAAGTTGTGAACATGACAAAAAATTTATATGCGCTTAAGTAACACGTACGCCGTCTTGGGTGTAAGGCGGCGGACCTTGTCGCGCAGGTACAGGGACAACGGGCCCCCGCGGACAGGATCCGCAACGTTCGATCTCAGAACGCTGTAGTGGGAGAAGACTCCGCCCGCGTGACCGGAATCCCGGTGGCTCCGGACCGAAGCCTGCATCTTCGCCTCCACAGCGATGAACTCCGGATCCTCGCGGTTCAGTTCCGCCACCATCGTGCCCGCGTACCAGTCCGGCGCCGTGGCCCTCTGCTGGAGACCTTTCATGAGGCGGTGGCGGTGACCATAGGCCGCCACTCCCGCCTGCTTCAGATCCTCGTGAGACATCTCCGAGAGGATGTCCAGGGTCATCTGCTCGCGCTCTTCAGCAACTCTATGTTGTATTTTGCCCTGCATAGTTTTGATTTGTTAAGTCTCTTCGATCTTAGTTGAAGGGAAATTTCAGAGCATACTAGTCTATGATGGGTCCAGCGATGGTCAGTTCCGGTCATGGCTATTGTGATCATGACCTCTTTTTGGTCTCTCTTCCTAACGATGTTGGATGTAGGGTGTTGCCATGAGGTCTTTCGCCGGTTTTTTTTTCAAGGTCATGCTCGGCACATTTTGTTAGCAGCGTCAGGCCATTGGCATTCATCTTCCCGATTCCTTCCTTTCCAGAGTTCAGCCTCTCTTCCCACTCTTGCATTAAAGTCTCCAGTTGGGAGTAAAAAGTTTCCTTGGCCCGGGTCGGGGCGTACGCTGATATCACAGCGGCATAGGTGTCCTCCGCTAGGTTCAGACGGAGGGTCATCAGACGTTCATCTAACCCAATGGGTAATGTAGTCGGTTGATTGACTAGTTCATTTTCAAATCCTCCACTTGGGGTTTGTGTCCCTGCAACGTACCTCCGGCGCTCCAGTACGGGGCTTCTTGTTTTTTCCTGTCGGCGGAATTGGTTCAGGCAAATGGTCAGTAAAGTTTTTCGGGAATATTCTGTGCGGATTTGAGCTTGTGGAAGTTGTGAACATGACACCGCCTACGGGGCTTCTTGTTTTTTCCTGTCGGCGGAATTGGTTCAGGCAAATGGTCAGTAAAGTTTTTCGGGAATATTCTGTGCGGATTTGAGCTTGTGGAAGTTGTGAACATGACACCGCCTACGGGGGCTTCTTGTTTTTTCCTGTCGGCGGAATTGGTTCAGGCAAATGGTCAGTAAAGTTTTTCGGGAATATTCTGTGCGGATTTGAGCTTGTGGAAGTTGTGAACATGACACCGCCTACGACGGGGCTTCTTGTTTTTTCTTGTCGGCGGAATTGGTTCAGGCAAATGGTCAGTAAAGTTTTTCGGGAATATTCTGTGCGGATTTGAGCTTGTGGAAGTTGTGAACATGACAATAAATTGTGACAAAAAATTTATAGGCGCTTAAGTAACACGTACGCCGTCTTGGGTGTAAGGCGGCGGACCTTGTCGCGCAGGTACAGGGACAACGGGCCCCCGCGGACAGGATCCGCAACGTTCGACCTCAGAACGCTGTAGTGGGAGAAGACTCCGCCCGCGTGACCGGAATCCCGGTGGCTCCGGACCGAAGCCTGCATCTTCGCCTCCACAGCGATGAACTCCGGATCCTCGCGGTTCAGTTCCGCCACCATCGTGCCCGCGTACCAGTCCGGCGCCGTGGCCCTCTGCTGGAGACCTTTCATGAGGCGGTGGCGGTGACCATAGGCCGCCACTCCCGCCTGCTTCAGATCCTCGTGAGACATCTCCGAGAGGATGTCCAGGGTCATCTGCTCGCGCTCTTCAGCAACTCTATGTTGTATTTTGCCCTGCATAGTTTTGATTTGTTAAGTCTCTTCGATCTTAGTTGAAGGGAAATTTCAGAGCATACTAGTCTATGATGGGTCCAGCGATGGTCAGTTCCGGTCATGGCTATTGTGATCATGACCTCTTTTTGGTCTCTCTTCCTAACGATGTTGGATGTAGGGTGTTGCCATGAGGTCTTTCGCCGGTTTTTTTTTCAAGGTCATGCTCGGCACATTTTGTTAGCAGCGTCAGGCCATTGGCATTCATCTTCCCGATTCCTTCCTTTCCAGAGTTCAGCCTCTCTTCCCACTCTTGCATTAAAGTCTCCAGTTGGGAGTAAAAAGTTTCCTTGGCCCGGGTCGGGGCGTACGCTGATATCACAGCGGCATAGGTGTCCTCCGCTAGGTTCAGACGGAGGGTCATCAGACGTTCATCTAACCCAATGGGTCGGTTGATTGACTAGTTCATTTTCAAATCCTCCACTTGGGGTTTGTGTCCCTGCAACGTACCTCCGGCGCTCCAGTACGGGGCTTCTTGTTTTTTCCTGTCGGCGGAATTGGTTCAGGCAAATGGTCAGTAAAGTTTTTCGCGAATATTCTGTGCGGATTTGAGCTTGTGGAAGTTGTGAACATGACACCGCCTACGACGGGGCTTCTTGTTTTTTCCTGTCGGCGGAATTGGTTCAGGCAAATGGTCAGTAAAGTTTTTCGGGAATATTCTGTGCGGATTTGAGCTTGTGGAAGTTGTGAACATGACAAAAAATTTATATGCGCTTAAGTAACACGTACGCCGTCTTGGGTGTAAGGCGGCGGACCTTGTCGCGCAGGTACAGGGACAACGGGCCCCCGCGGACAGGATCCGCAACGTTCGACCTCAGAACGCTGTAGTGGGAGAAGACTCCGCCCGCGTGACCGGAATCCCGGTGGCTCCGGACCGAAGCCTGCATCTTCGCCTCCACAGCGATGAACTCCGGATCCTCGCGGTTCAGTTCCGCCACCATCGTGCCCGCGTACCAGTCCGGCGCCGTGGCCCTCTGCTGGAGACCTTTCATGAGGCGGTGGCGGTGACCATAGGCCGCCACTCCCGCCTGCTTCAGATCCTCGTGAGACATCTCCGAGAGGATGTCCAGGGTCATCTGCTCGCGCTCTTCAGCAACTCTATGTTGTATTTTGCCCTGCATAGTTTTGATTTGTTAAGTCTCTTCGATCTTAGTTGAAGGGAAATTTCAGAGCATACTAGTCTATGATGGGTCCAGCGATGGTCAGTTCCGGTCATGGCTATTGTGATCATGACCTCTTTTTGGTCTCTCTTCCTAACGATGTTGGATGTAGGGTGTTGCCATGAGGTCTTTCGCCGTTTTTTTTTTCAAGGTCATGCTCGGCACATTTTGTTAGCAGCGTCAGGCCATTGGCATTCATCTTCCCGATTCCTTCCTTTCCAGAGTTCAGCCTCTCTTCCCACTCTTGCATTAAAGTCTCCAGTTGGGAGTAAAAAGTTTCCTTGGCCCGGGTCGGGGCGTACGCTGATATCACAGCGGCATAGGTGTCCTCCGCTAGGTTCAGACGGAGGGTCATCAGACGTTCATCTAACCCAATGGGTCGGTTGATTGACTAGTTCATTTTCAAATCCTCCACTTGGGGTTTGTGTCCCTGCAACGTACCTCCGGCGCTCCAGTACGGGGCTTCTTGTTTTTTCCTGTCGGCGGAATTGGTTCAGGCAAATGGTCAGTAAAGTTTTTCGGGAATATTCTGTGCGGATTTGAGCTTGTGGAAGTTGTGAACATGACACCGCCTACGGGGCTTCTTGTTTTTTCCTGTCGGCGGAATTGGTTCAGGCAAATGGTCAGTAAAGTTTTTCGGGAATATTCTGTGCGGATTTGAGCTTGTGGAAGTTGTGAACATGACACCGCCTACGGGGCTTCTTGTTTTTTCCTGTCGGCGGAATTGGTTCAGGCAAATGGTCAGTAAAGTTTTTCGGGAATATTCTGTGCGGATTTGAGCTTGTGGAAGCTGTAGGGTGTGGCAAGTTTTACATTCTTTAGAATCTTTAACAGCCCCAGCCAATCCAAAATTGTGTTGGTCCGCAATGTCGCTTCCATCTCCACAGTAAACAATAAAACATAGCCAGACGCCACATGGCACAATACTCCTAGAATACTCTGGTCTATGTCACCATCCTTTCTTTACATATTTCTCTAGCTGGGACATTTGGGATAATAATTGGAACCGATCCATTGTTTTGTCCATTTTGTAGCAGGTTCTACACAACTTTCCGTCCATAGATGATTATTGGAATATGTGGACCAGATGTCCAAGATCCAAAAGTTTGTTCTATATTGTCATTGGATGATTCAGCTGGCTCATATTCTTATATCCAGTCTGTACTTCCTAAAGTCTAAATATATCCACAACTAGCTTCATTCATTGACTCGAGACAACATGGATTTGTGCGGAAGAGATCAACTTGTACTAACATTACATTCTAGACAGCCTGGCAGTATCTACAAAATGAGATGTTCAATTGGCTCCGGAGCTACCTGATGGCCAGCAATCCTGACAGCAATCCTATACATTGATCTCAACCAGCGCTCTTCCCCGAGGGAGTCACCTCGGACCGGTGTTCCATCATTTAAAGACGTCCATATCCTAATGTTGGCCGATGACTTGAAACTGTTGAAACGTATGTCATGCAGAATAACCTGAATGATTGGTGCCAACTAAATTGTTTGTTTTTAAATTCCCACAAGTGGCAGATAATTAGATTCGGGAGAAATCTCTCTCTTACCTTTGTTCACCACATAAATTCAATAGTTAACAAAGCTATGTATCAGAAGTCGATCAGAATTGAACTCCCCAATCTGGTCTCCTACAATTTCTTAGCGCCTCTCCTCGGCATGACTAATGAAACACAACAGATGTAATATTCTCAATCCTGGTCCAACCATTGGCTAAAGATATTACAACTTATGGAAGTTATTGTTGCTATAGTGTTTATACATATTATTTGTGGGTTATTATGTATACCTGCTATTTTGTGTGTTATTACTCGTATGTTTATTTCTATGTATGTGTTTCTACCTGTTCCATCAACTTGTGCTCTCCTTCTGTTGTTATGTGAAATATATGAATTATTAAATAAATATTGATTGTACACTTAATAAAATATCCCCCTTGAATGTCGGCCGCGTGAGGAGAAATCAGCCAAAGTTTATGAACCAAGATAAGTATGCCAGTTGATTCTCCAAGTATCATTAAAACAAGAATTAATTAATTACTAAAAAGTGGCCACATTCCAAGCCGGAATAATCGACGTGCGTGCATGGTACGATGTATGAATGTAGAGGAATCCCGAGAGGTATGTCAGGACAGGCCATTGTGGCAGTCCATCCTCTCTGCCTACCCCTCCGGCGAAATGGCGTGATGGTTGGTTAGTGAGTTAGTTCTGTGTATGAGAGTGTCAAATGAAAATATAACAAGTGAATGCGGTGCGAATGAAAATGTTATGAATAAAATAATTAAAGGATCATTAAGATGGTGTGGACACATGAAGAGATAGTATAAAAAAGTATATGTTGACGATGTACATGGAACTAGAAATAGAATCGGAAGACCGAGGAAAACGTGGCACAATCAAATATTGAATGTCGGCCGCGTGAGGAGTCGGAAAAATGGACCTGTGTGCATGACACGATGGATGAATTTGTGGAAGTGAGAGAAGTATGTCAGGAAAGAAAAGTGTGGCAGTTCATTCTTTCTGCCTACCCCTTCGGAGAGACGTCGTGATGGTATTTAATTTATATAATTAAACTACATTTTATTTTTAATGATGGTTAATTTGAAATTTAAATAATGGTTAAGAAAGTATACGTGTAAATGGAGTACGGAGTCGAGGTAGATCGAGGAAAACATGGCATGACCAAATTAATCAAAATTTAAAGGTTGGTCATGTCAGAAGCCGGAAGAATGGACGTGCGTGTATGAATGTGGAGGAAGCTAGAGAGATATGTCAGGGTGGCGGTCCATTCTCTCTGTCTACCCCTGCGGAGAAACGGTGTGATGGTTTGTTGTTGTAATATTTCAAATAATAGCAAAAACAATTAGACAGAATAATTTTGATTAAGTTTGATCCATCGATGGACTCGGATTTCATCATTGGCATCATCACATTCCTCATCTGAAGAGTTTGACTTCATCTAGCCAAATACTTCCTTTGTTTTGTCTTTTCCTCTTCTATTTCCCTCGATAACAATTCTCTGGACCGAATATTCAGATACACCTATAAAATCAATACAAAATATACAATACGTATTTTTATTAAAATAGGCTGTTTTTTTAGAGGTATGCAATACATATTCAAAATGAAAAAAAAACATTAAAATAATGTTAATGTCTATGATATTGGCTTTATTGTTTAAATATGATTTCTGGCGTATGAGCGCCACGGCTAGCTCCAATGAAGCGCAATCGTGGTGTCCAATTTTCAACAATTGTCGTCTGTGGATGCGTATCATCGATTTATGAAAACGATCCATAATCTTCCGAATAGCTTGCTCGGATGGACGATTATGTCGACCGTAAAATGGACGTAGAAACAATGTTGCCAGTTTATAAACCAAACCTCTAAAAAATACACCCTACACTAATCATAAATTGGTTATTTAATCTCTACGGATAGCAACACTTATGTCATTTTACCAATACGCGCGTTGACTTTTTCGAATGGAATTAATGGCGCAAATATTGACTGTTCATCTCCACAAAAGGCCTTGAATTTTAGAATAGTCTCTCTTAAACTGATTTTTATGACTTGGGGCATTGTTTGTCTCAAATTAATAAAGAAAACTAAAAATCTCAAATCTGTCATATTGACATTTGGTTCACATTTGCACCACCGCCAGCTCACGTTCGTGGCTCTATAGCAGAATGGCCAAGGAGGAGATCCCAAATGCTACCTAACTTGCTCACTCTCATACGAAGAAAGAAACAAAAGTACCTTACGTAGTTTGCCACAGATGGCTTGCGGAAAATGGGGAATAAAACGCTCAAGACCAATATATCATAACTTAATATTTATTATATATTTATTTTATATCAACCTACAACAGAAGAAAAAGAAATTATAAAATAATACGCTTTCCTTACAATCTTATCCTAGAAAACAACTTAATTTCAAATACGTTCGCTCAACAACCCAAAACATGCTCTCACTGCAAACCCCGACTCAAAATCGCACGATCGATACTTCTGCAATGACAACATAAACTTGAAACTCCGCCAGAGAATGATCAAACGCTATGTACGCTCTGTTTTATTGTATAGATGTGAAACGTGGACCTTAAAAGTCAACTCAATGAAATGTGGCTCTATCGAATGCTCAGAATTTTCTAGACAGACATGGTTACCAATACAAAAGTCCCGAGGCAAGCTAGAGTCGACAGGGAACTGTTATCAACTATAGGTTCGGAAGATTTCACATCATCATGTACTGCGTGGGGAAAAGTACCACCTTCTCCAATTGATATTGGAGAGGAAAATTGATGGACGCCGAAAGTCAGGTAGGAGACAGATGTCCTGGCTGCGTACGTGAGGGAGTGGACCGGCATCCGAAGCGTGGAGAATCTATTCCGAGTGGCGCAGGACAGGGACAGGTTCGCCGAGGTGATCGCCAACATTAGGGGGACCCGACAGGGCACATGAAGAAGAATTTAATATAATTTAAATTTTGCACCTCATCATAATAGGTAGAGGGTGGGCGCTGCGTGAGAAGACCGAAAGTAGAATAAATGCAGTAGAAATGAGATCTCTTAGACGAATTTGTGGATACTCTGTGTATGATAGAGTGTCGAATGAAAATATAATAAGTGAATGCGGTGCGAATGAAAGTGTCATGAACAAAATAAATTAACGGTAAAAAATATATATGTTAACGATGTAAATGGAACTAGGAATAGAAACGGAAGACCGAGGAAAATGACGTGCGCGCATGACACGATGCATGGATGTTGTGGAAACGAATTGAGAAATAGTATGCCAGGACAGAAGAGTAGAGTAGGTCGTGTTAGAAGTTGGAAGAATCGACGTGCGCGTATGACTCGTTGTACGTATGTGGAGGAATCTAGAGAGGTGTCAGGATGTAGTAGTGTGATAGTCCATTCTCCCTGCCTATCCCTGCCGGAGAAACGCCGTGATGGTTTGTTGCCGTGGTGATTTTGAAAGCCCCTTAATGATATTAGGGTCGAAGCACCAGTATTTGAGCGCCCCCCAGTAAATGACCGTTGGTTAATAAAACAAAATATAATAAGAATTGCTCTATGTGTCCAGTCAAAGAACTTTAATCCCAAGAAACTATGACAAAAGGGGTAGGCAGAGACAACTGTTGGTAAGAAACAAAACTATCAGTTTTGAACTGTGCCTTGTCACACGGTAAAAGTGCGTCTTCCCGTTGTTGTTCTGAGATTGTTGGTAGTTTTTTATAAGGAAAAGTGTGCTAAGTATTTTTTTAATGTTATTCCTTATGCAATTCTTTGAATATTTCCATATTTTTAAATGTTAGGGTGTTTCATAATGTAACAAAATCTATGTATTGTATGAGGGCTATTTTTTTAGAGAAATATTAATTTTAATAGTATTACTCATATAAAAAGTTATATAATTTAGAGAAGTCAATGTGTTTGTTATTGTTTTATTTTATTTTGTAGACTGAAATAATGGAATTAATGCCTTTAATGTGGATTTCAGTACAAGCTGAACCTTAAACGGTCATTCATTGGTGCTTTGACCCTATATTAGAACGCCGTTTATCCGGACTAATTAGGACCGGAGGTGTTCCGGATACAGATTTTACGGATAATAATATAAACGTGTAATCTTAAATAAATAATGACGGGTTGAAACTCGAACTCAGCGGGAGACTGACCGTCCATAGAGTGCGGGCGAGAACGAGAGTGCGGTGTGGTGGTGTAACCTTAGCCATACGTAGGTCACGGTACATAACGCTTCATCATGTAGGCTTGTCCGGATAACCGACGTCAATATGCAATCTTCGATCGTGCGATTTGTTTGCAGTGACCCTGGAGAAGAGAAGAGAAACAGCAGCTCCACATTGAATTAGTTTAAAATTAATCAATTTCATTTTTTTTAATTATCATATTCCTGAAAAACGATGTTATCAAATAGTCTACTGTAAGTTCAGGAGACATTCGTAGCTGGTCCGGCCCACTGGGGTCTTGGAGGCGGGAAACGCTTCCGCGCGTGCTTTATAAATTTTATATATATTATATTAATATTTACAGCGATGACGCGTGAAATCGACATCGCAAACTCGTTTAACAGCGCTGCATCGCTCGTTGCGAAGCGCTGCTTGCTTACGAGACACAAATCAATCGATACGGAGTATAATTCATATCCGGATACAAGAAAAAAAATATCCTAAAATATATATATAATTAATTTCCATTTTCAAAGATTCAAGTTTGATCGAAAAATATCGATATAGAAAAAGACCGAGGAAAACATGACAAGAGATAGGCAGAAAGAATGGACCGTCACACTTATTCTCTCGCTTCCTCTACATTCATACACGTCGATTTCTCCGATTCCTCACTTTTGACATTCAATATTTGATTGATTTGATCGTGCCACGTTTTCCGTTCGGTCTTCCGATTCTATTTCTAGATCCGTTCACGTCGTTTACATATATCTTCTTCACCATTCTGTCTTCACTCGTTCTTTTCATGTGTACAAACCATCTTAACGACACATTATTTTGTTCATAACACTTTCATTCGCACCGCATTCACTTCTTATATAGGTTGTTTTTTTAGAGGTTTGATTTTTAAACTGGCAACATTGTTTCTACAGACTGTCAATTTGACAGTTGACAATTGACTTGTAGTCAGTGCGTTTTGCCATTTCACCATGAATAAACTGACGTCAGAACAGCGCTTGCAAATTGTGCAAAATTATTTTGAAAATCATGGTTCAGTTTGCCAAACTTATCGTGCACTACGTCCATTTTACGGTCGACATAATCGTCCATCCGAGCAAGTTATTCGGAAGACCGCGGATCTTTTCGCACCACGCACACTCTAGTGGATAATACGCATCCACAAAGACGACATTTGTGGAAAATTGGACTTCACGATTGCGCTTCATTGGAGCTAGCCGTGGCGCTCATATGCCCGAAATCATATTTAAACAATAATGGCATAAAATTATCTATTAAATAAAGCCAATTTTGAATATGTATTGTAGACCTCTAAAAAAAACACCTATACTTGCATTTGACACTATCATATATCGATTTTTCGCACATTCATCTTAGATACATCATTTCTACTGCATTTATTCTACTTGTATTCTTTATTTGTCAGTTCCATGCTTTGCTTCCATACATAAAGGCACGAAAACGTCTCACGATCAAATAAATCAAATATCGAATGTGTAAAATTAGATTTTGAAATTGACTCAAAGCAAAATCAGGCTAATAGAAAATATAATCTGCAATTCGTTGTTGTCTTTTTATTAATTTTTGGATCAGTTGTGAAAATCGGACCAGCCGCGACATTCGATTACTCCACTTACTAACTAACCATCACGCCATTTCCCCGGAGGGGTAGGCAGAGAGGATGGATCACCACAGTGGCCTGTCCTGGCATACCTCTCGTGCTTCCTCTACATTCGTACATCGTAACATGCACGCACGTCGATTGTTTCAACATCGAACAAGGCCGCATTTCAATATTTGATTAATTTGGTCCTGCCATGTTTTCGTTGGCCTTCTCCGACTTGAAGAGACGAATCGCGATGATGAATTCTTAAAAAATTTGATAAATATCGTCCCGTCACATTTTCCTCGGTCTTCTCTGACTTAACGAAGAATTCACATCATTAACGTACACATGATTTATCACAATGGTGTTATTTTACCGACACTTTATGTAAGCGAAGCGTGGAACTGGCTAGAGGATGATAAAAATATTGTGTCATTCCAATTTAAATGAGATTTCTTAGACAAATATACGGTAAATGATGGCACTAGAACTCCATTATGTGCTGTTATCTAATAGATGAATTCTAGCGCCAAGTGAAGTTTGGAGCTGGTAAAAAAAGGATAAAAGTAGGATAAATGCCATAGAAATGAGATCACTGTGAAGAATGTGCGGGAACAAGATATCATCACGCCGTTTCTCCGGAGGGGTAGGCAAAGAGGATGGATCGCCACATTGTTCTATCCTGGCATAACTCTCGCGTCTCTTCTACATACACACATCGTGACATGCACGCTCGTCGATTGTCCCTACTTCGAACACGGCCGCCTTTCAGTAATTGATTAATTTGATCGTGCCGTGTCTTCCTTGGCCTTCCTCGACTTCTTTTCCCATTCACACTACTACTTGAATATATCTTTTTAACCATTCTTTCATCATCCATTCGTTCCATATGTGCAAACCATCTTAGCGACACTTTATTAATTTTATTTATAACGCATTCATCCGCCTTGCATTCCTTTCTTACTTCATCATTAGATATTCTATCATACATTGTTTTTGTGCACATTCTTCTAAGTGACCTCATTTTTACGGCATTTATCCTAATATCATCATTCTTCTGCCAACTCCAAGCTTCACTTCCACACATAAGTGTCGCCACTAGAACTCCATTGTGCACTGCCATCTTTGCTTCAGTGGATATATTCTTATTTGGGATAACGACTTTGAGTGCACCATTTATTTTGTTTCCAGCTCCAACCCTTCTTCCGATATCTTTCTCCATTCTCTTGTAAACATGCTGCCCAGATAAACAAATTGGGTAATTTGCGCTAATTTCTCCATACATTCTTCCTATTCAAATACCCATTCTTCTAAGTGACCTCATTTACGGCATTTGAACGATAAAATAAGGAAGAAATACAAGGCAGATGATTGCATTGTAAATAAATTTAACCTGAGATTCGCACCGCATTTACTTCTTACATTTTCATTCGACACTCTATCGTACAGAGTATCCACACATTCGTCTAAGAGATTTCATTTCTACTGCATTTATTCTACTTTCATCCTTCTTTTGCCAGTTGTTCCATGCTTCGCTTCCACACACAAGGGTCGGAAGAAGAACACCATTGGACAAAAGTGGAAGCAGTTACAAAAAACATATATATTTAATTATTATTTGGTGAAAACTTGGAGCAAGTAGTTGAGTTTGTGTATTTAGGAAGTATGTTTACAGTGGAGAGGGATATTGAAAGAAGGGTTGGGGCAGGCAACAGAGTGAATGGTGCACTTATAGTTGTCATCGCAAACAAAAACCTATCCAAAAAAGCTAGAATGGCAGTGCACAATGGTGTTCTTCTACCGACCCTTATGTATGGAAGCGAAGCATGGAACTGGCAAAGGAAGGATGAAAGTAGAATAAATGCAGTACAAATGAGATCTCTCAGACGAATGTATGGATACTCTGTGTATGATAGAGTGTCGAATGAAAATATAAGAAGTGAATGCGGTGCGAATGATGGTGTCATGAACAAAATAATGAAAGGATCATTAAGATGGTTTGGACATATGGAAAGAATGAATGAAGAAAGAATGGTAAAAAAATTATATGTTAACGATGTAAATGGAACCAGAAATAGAATCGGAAGACCGAGGAAAACGTGGCACGATCAAATAAATCAAATATTGAATGTCGGCCGTGTGAGGAGTCAGAGAAATCGACGCGCGTGCATGACACGATGTACGAATGTTGAGGAAGCGAGAGAAATATGTCAGGAAAGAAAGGTGTGGCAGTCCATTCTTTCTGCCTACCCCTTCGGGGCGACGGCGTGATGGTTAGTTAGTTAGTTAGTTATTTGAAATGAACTTCCAAAGAGAGATTTCAATAAAGTCATTGTGCACTGATTATTCGATTGTTTAATTTAAATGATAGCTAAATTTAAAGTAGTTCCGGAATTAAAATGACTCCGAATCCGTTTGTTTTAGAACCTAAACCGTGTTGTTGCAAATTTGTCTATTCTGATTCTCCTTCCGGTCTTCGTCAGGCTGCGGCGGCAGGACCCCGTCCGGACCGATGACCAGGGTGGGCTGCTGGAACGAGACGCTGTGATCGCGGAGAACGTGGTCACGCAGGCGCGCGCTGTCGGCCCAGCGCGAGCCGCACATGTTGCACGTGACCACGGGTGTGTTCGGCCGCTTCATGCGCGGAGCTCGGATACCCTGCAAGACATGAAATACTAAACAATTCATTCTATTGGAATGACGTGTCTCTAATGTGCAAAGGCAAATAGACGCAAGTTAAAAATAGTACTTTTGACATAAACGGGTTTATAGTTTTATTTAACTAACTAACTAACTAACCATCACGCCGTCTCCCCGAAGGGGTAGGCAGAAAGAATGGACTGCCACACCTTTCTTTCCTGACATATTTCTCTCGCTTCCTCAACATTCATACATCGTGTCATGCACGCGCGTCGATTTCTCTGACTCCTCACATGGCCGACATTCAATATTTGATTTATTTGATCGTGCCACGTTTTCCTCGGTCTTCCTCTATTTCTGGTTCCATTTACATCATTAACATATAATTTTTTTACCATTCTTTCTTCATTCATTCTTTCCATATGTCCAAACCATCTTAATGATCCTTTCATTATTTTGTTCATGACACCATCATTCGCACCGCATTCACTTCTTATATTTTCATTCGACACTCTATCATACACAGAATATCCACACATTCGTCTAAGAAATCTCATCGTCTAGTTTTATTTTATCATTTAAAATAAGTTTTCTTATGCAAACTAACTTTTAAAAGTAAGAATACAGTTCTTAGAAATGATTAAGACGTGTTTTTGCCATAAAAGTATAGTAAGCTTCGTATTATTAAAGAAAATGTGTTTTGCCGCCACATACTAGCTAGACCGTCGCACAAATAATTTGGTAATGGGCCGCAATTTAAGTTGCCGTCATTTGCCAGGATACATATTGGGTCGCAGCAAAAGGCCGCAAGTTTTGGCTGTGCCGTGGTAAAAAGCAGCAACATAAAATGATGCTTTTTGCCAAAACATGTATCAAATTAATACAATTTGCGGCTATTGGGATAGTGGATATCTCAGTAAAGGAAAGAGCTAGAGAAAGATCTGTGCTTGTATATGATAGAGGTCAGTTATAAGAATGCTGTGAGCCGTGTTACGCCAAACAGTCGCAACTTAAGTTACGGCTTGTTGCCTTTACACATTAGGTCTGTCCTTGCTAAGGCACTATCAAATGTAGCGAGAATCAAACTGTTTATATACCCGACCTAATGGAGCAGAATAAGGTGATTGGAGTGGCTTCACACATTGTTCACTGGAATTAAGGGGCAAGAGCATATTCCATAATATAAAACTCCATATTAAATAATTAATACGAATGAAAACCTCTGTTTTATAACAGTATTATAGATATTTAAGAATATACATACCTGGGACACAATATTCGATTGGGCCGAGATAACCAAACCGCAGAGCTAAAAATAAGAATTGGACTAAGCTGGGCAGCTTTCGGTAACATGTGTTACATCCTTAAAAACCGGAAAATACCGATCAACCTGAAACGAAAAGTCTACGAAGCCTGCGTTCTGCCAGTTGGTACTTATGGTCTTGAAGCTGTTACACTGTCCAAACAAAGTGCCGAGAAACTACGAGTGACCCAAAGAGCCATGGAAAGAGCCATGTTAGGAATAGGCCTAAGAGACAGAGTCAGAAGCGATACGGTGAGAGAAAAAACAAAGGTCACCGATATCATCCACCTGTAGCGACTCTACAGTGGCAATGGGCAGGTCACGTAGCCAGAAGCTAGAAGACTGCTGACTTGGAGACCGTGGACGGCGAAGACAAGTGCAGGGCGACCGCAACTACGGTGGAAGGATGATCTAAACCAGAGGTTGCCAAACTTTTTTTAGCCGTAGACCCCTTGCTGATTTTTTGCCGAATTTCGTACCTACTAAACGGAAGTCGCTTCGAGCTAAATAACTAGTTTCAATATTCGGCTTCAATTTAGTTGAAGAATCTCGTGGGCTCCATTTACATCTCATGGACCCCCAATTTTGTTTGCAACTGTCGTAGACCTCTTGAAAGTTATCGTGGACCCCTGGGGGTCTATATAGACCACTTTGGAAATCACTCGTCGGAATAAAGTGGATGCAGTCTGCACAGGACAGAGTGAGACGGAAGCGAATGGAGGAGGCTGTCCAGGAGTGGACGGGAATAGGGTTAGCTTCTTACCATGTGCGGGAATGGCGGAGCAAAAGGCCTGGTCATCCCCGGGAAGATTGGCACTCGAGGGTTGAAACGCGGCCGGTAGGTGGAATAGTTTGGCCTGGCCGATGCCTGAAATAAAAACACTGATTAGTATAATGGCGCTAGCCTTCACATCCATACAGCGTGTCATGCACTGAAGCTTCCAACACAATAGGCAGAGACGGTGGACCACACTCTTCCATCCTGCCTGGAACCAGTGGCGTGCCTAGGGTCAACCGGTAAGGCAAGCCCGTCTGTCTTTTTACTAACTAACTAACCAACCATCACGCCGTCTCTACGAAGGGGTAGGCAGAAATAATGGACTGCCACACTTTTCTTTCCTCACATATTTCTCAATTCGCTTCCTCAACATTCATACATCGTGTCATGCACGCGCGTCGATTTCTCTGACTCCTCACATGGCCGACATTCAATATTTGATTTATTTGATCGAGCCACGTTTTCCTCGGTCTTTCTCTATTTCTGGTTCCATTTACATCATTAACATATAATTTTTTTACCATTCTTTCATCATTCATTCTTTCCATATGTCCTAACCATCTTAATGATCCTCTCATTATTTTGTTCAGGACACCATCATTCGCACCGCATTCACTTCTTATATTTTCATTCGACACTCTATCATACACAGAGTATCCACACATTCGTCTAAGAGATCTCATTTCTACTGCATTTATTCTACTTTTTTTTGTCTGTCTGTCTTTTTTGTGTTATAATATTAGTAGAGGGTCACGATAATGTATTTATCCATATTAAAAGAGTTTTATCTTTCTAAATTAACTGATTTTAAATCCCATTTTAATTCTATACAAAAATTAATTTTCTGCATCACCAAACTCATGTTCTTGTATAATATAATAATGTATTTAGAAATACAAGAAGAAATATAATTAATAAGCTGTAAACTATAATATGATGTGTGTGCTCAGAGTCCTATACAACGCGTTGGTTCGGAGCAGACTCGAAAGTGGTTCTGTGATATGGAGTCCTCACGAGGCGAGATATTCCGTTATGCTGGAGAGAGTTCAGAAAAAATTTCTGAGGTATCTCTACATGAGGGAGTATGGTAGTTATCCGCAGCTCTATCCCACGGCATTTCTTTTGGGAATGCTCGGGACCAATTCTTTACAGCTTCGAAGAGATGGACATCTCATAACCCATTTCTTTAAATTAATCAGGGGAGGGTGTTGGTCATTTTGTCCCTGATAGATTTCTCCGACAGCACAGATTGTTTTACCTACCGGCCACCAGAACCAATCTGCCTCTGGTGACACCGGTGGGAAGAGCAATTAGTTTGCTGAACGCGGTCTCCTCGGAGATCAACGTCTTTTATATTAGTGAAGGTACGTTAAGGGGACAAATACTCTTGACTTTAGAAAGTATCTTGTCTTTCTAACGTCGAACCATCACTAATGCGTTCCTGGTACTTTGTTGTATTTTTATAATATTTGACCTGTACGCAATAGATGCCTTAAATATTTTGCTGTTTGTAATGTCTTTTGAGTTAATAAACTGATTTCATTGATTTCTACTGCATTTATTCTACTTTCATCCTTCTTTTGCCAGTTCCATGCTTCACTTCCATACATTGAAATTATCCAATTTATGATGACTAACACAATAGGCGTTACCTTTATAAGTTTTGCTGGCGGTTGCCAATCTTGGGGTCGTAGAGTATCCGGAACATGGAGAAGCAGACACCGCTCCGTGTGCTTGACGTAACGCCCCTTCGTTCCGCTTTCGAAGGGACACTCCGGACACTGGTGAAGGGCCGGAGCCCTCACGAGCCTGGCGGCCACGCCGTGCGCGCTGGACACGTGCGACAGCATCAGCGCCGGACCGATGACCTCAAACGGACAGAAGTTGCAGCGGAGTCCTGCGCCGGAAGCGTGCGGCACTTCCATGTGATTGGCCATCACGAGAGCCGATTCCGTTTTAAAGTTGCAGAACTGGCAGCGAACCCTGCCGAAATTGAAGCTCATATTCGCTTGCTTTAATCTCGCGATGTTCTGCGACAGAAACTGCATCACGTCTTCCATGGTTTCGCTGTTGTTATCGCGACGATATCTCCGCTTCTGCATGTTGAAGAGATCCGTGTGGACGCGTTCCTGCACGAGATTCAGACCGATGTCGATGAAGAAGTTTCCGAGCGGCGAGTCGAAGTAAGTCTTCGACTTCTCGGCAAGCCTGCTGGCCGGGTCGGAGGACGCGGGCGTCTGCGGGGTGATCAGCAGCTTCGGGATCTCGTCGTCGTCCTGCTTCTCCTTCAGGATAACGGTCTTCGGAGTCTCTTCGTCACTGGACTCGCTAGACGAGTCCTGTTCATCTTCATCCCAGGAGTCGTCGTTTTCATCCTTTCGCTTTCTACGGCCTGAAATAAAAACAAGTTATTAACAGGACCTTGTCCGAAAGGCGTGCAAGATGGATCGGCCATGTAATACGACAAGAAGGCCTCTTGCATGCCATAATGGAGGGTATGACCGAGGGGACACACTCTAGGGGACCTGTTGGTGGACGTGCGCTGCTCATGAATGGAAGAGAAGAATAGAAGAAATCGCTGCAAACCAATCCCAGGATTGAAACTTTCTAACTAACTAACCTTTTCGAGTTAATTTGCTCCGTTTTATCTGTACCCCTAACTAACTAACTAACTAACCATCACGCCATTTTCCCCGGAGGGGTAGGCAGAGAGGATGGATCGCCACAATGCTCTGTCCTGGCACACCTCTCGGGCTTCCTCCACATTCATACATCGCACCATGCACGCACGTCGATTATTCCGACTTCGAATATGGCCGCCTTTTAGTAATTGGTTAATTTGGTCATGCCATGTTTTCCTCGGTCGTCCTCGGCTTCTTTTCCCACTCATACTGCTTGTGTACAACTTTTTAACCATTCTACTCTCATCCATTCGTTCCATATGTCCGAACCATCTCAGGGATCCTTTTTTAATTTTATCCATGATGCAGTCATCTGCCTTACATTTCTTTCTTATTTCATCGTTCGGTATTCTATCATACAACGTTTTCCCGCACATTCTTCTTAGTGATCTCATTTCTACGGCGTTTATCCTGCTTTTATCCTTCTTTTGCCAGCTGCAAGCTTCACTTCCATACATGAGGGTTGGCACTAGAACTCCATTGTGTACTGCCCTACGTCTGTACATCTACATCTATACCCCTACGCAGTACATATTTTCAAATAGCTATGTACGTAGCATTGTGGCATGATGTATTGGACTATATAGACAGAACAGATTGTCCTCTACAATATGGAAACAGTGGGTCAACACTCTTACATCTTTATACTAACAATAACATACCGTCTCTTTCACTCAGCGAGTGTGTTCCAAATATTACATTGCAGTCAAATAGACACAATGTATTACATATGGGTGTTTTTCAAATAAAATGTTTACTCGAAAATTACATGTCCTATGACTTTCGAGGTAATTCTGCAGGCTATTGATTTTAAAACTGTTTTTTTTATATCTCAAAACAACAGAATAACTCACAAATTGATTATTCACATATCCAAAAGTACTTATATTTGTTTATTTTGCTTAATTATTGGGAATATACGATAGAAAAGTGGTGATTTTTCTAGTGTCCCACGCTCCTTTTGAAAAATATTCATTGATAAGCTACTTCTTGTCCAAGAGTTTTATGTTATTTGGAAGGATTATATGATTCAATAATATTCCTAGATAACAGCGTATTAGAGTTCAAAATAATATAAAATACTGTTTTTATTTAGTCACTCAAAACGACGTTGGTGGAAAATTACGTATACGCTACGTCGATATACTGATTTAAACGAAAAATTTACTATAAACTAAGTATATATTTGATTGATGGCAACATTTTATAGCTCGTCAACGGTCGCCATGTTCGTAAATTGACACCAGTCGCATTATGTTATGTGAAATAGTGGTAGGGCGTCACGACGTGCTGTTTTTATTTTCCACTACGAACGTGATTCTATAATGTAAGTATTGATTGTTTGACTTACAGCTTTTCATGGGTAAAAATGACCGACATCTAGAATCTGAATTCAATGAAATATTTAGTAAAATCATATTCATAAACCTGCATTTTGGAGTTTGTTTCAATACTGGCATCATACGTCACATCCACTACGCGATGTGATATATACGTGGAACGCCAAATGTGACGTAGTGGAATTATTACGCAACGAGCAAACTTTTTGAAAAACGCCCATATAGAACTAAACTGTATACTTAGTGCCTATTTGATTGCGACCATTCATTAAGACTTACTGGGCGCGCGCAAGCGCAGATAGCAAATTAGTACCAACGCCATCTGTTGACAAAATTGTAAACTATGGCACTCGAAGGCGCGAAGACACGCACTTGATTATGGATGTTTTTTTATGAAATACAATTATAACTAACAAACCATCACGCCGTCTCCCCGAAAGATTGGACTGCCACACTTTTCTTTCCTGACATATTTCTTTCGCTTCCTCAACATTCATACATCGTGTCATGCACGCGCGTCGATTTCTCTGACTCTTCACATGGTCGACATTCAACATTTGATTTATTTGATCGTGCCACGTTTTCCACGGTCTTCCGATTCTATTTCCGGTTCCATTTACAGCATATATTTTTTTTACCATTCTTTCTTTCCATATGTCCAAACCATCTTAATGATCCTTTATTATTTTGTTCATGACACCATCATTCGCACCGCATTCACTTCTTATATTTTCATTCGACACTCTATCATACACAGAGTATCCACAAATTCGTCTAAGAGATCTCTCATTTCTACTGCATTTATTCTACTTTCATCCTTCTTTTGCCAGTCCCGTGCTTCGCACATACATAAGGGTCGGTAGAAGAACACCATTGTGCACTGCCATTCTAGCTTTTTTGAATAGGTTTTTGTTTGCGATGACAACTTATATTTTAAAATTATATTTTAGAGAAATTCTTGTAGATATCAGCATCGTGATAGTTCTACGAATGTCCGAGTGAACGGGAAATACATTTTTGACAAAAGAGCGCCGTAATATCGGCAGTCAAAGTTCCCGTATTCAGCAGGAGCTTTAAAAGCGTACTGCTGTACGGATGTGAGACTTGGAAGTCTACTTATATTATAGATAGCTGCCTTGGCTCAATATTCAACATCTATTGGCCCCAAACAGTGGCAAATACCGTTCCCTGGACCATGGCAGGCGAAAAGCCAATCAGGGAACAAGTCACTCAGGGCACTACTTCCTAAACAAACAAATCCATCAACTTATTCCAGATTTTCACCGTTCCGCTATACAGAGTTGAAATATATAACTTGGTGCCATTCAAAAGACTGTCCAGCAGAGTTTATACTTGGTTATTTCTGGACTTTTAGGCCAGTGAAGTTCTTTAAGATGTTGTGTTATATGAAATTAGTTCCTGTACCTTTTTTCTTGGGTTCGGCAGCGTTGTCCTCAGCTGCCTTAGCAATCTCTTCTTCATTTACTACGTTAGCACCATCTTTCTCCGCGTCTTCGTCCATAGCTTCGCCCGAAGATCCGAGCCTTTCGGCTTCCTCCTTCTTCCGTGCGGCCTCTTCTTCCATCGCCTTGCGTTCCTCCTCCTCGCGCGCCTTCCGGGCCTCCTCTTCCTTCATCCGCTGCGCCTCGAGCTCGTCCTCCCGCTTCTTCTGCTCGCGTTTGACTTCTTCGCCGAACTCGTCGACGAATTTCCTCAACGATACGCACGGTTTTTTTACGAATAGCAGCGGCGATAGAAACGACGGCGCTTCTATCAGGCTCTGCCCGTTCGTCATCCCTGCGAATACGCTGTCTTTCGGGAAAGGCGGCGGCGGCGCGGGTTTTTTAACTGGTTTCGGGGCCGCCAGTGGCTGAGGTGGCGTGGGCTGCGGACGGTTGACGGGCGTAGCCACAATACTGACGCCGCGTTGCGCCATCGAGTTCAACATCGACTGCGCTACGATGCCGTTCTGCGGGTTGACAATCTTCGGCGATTGCACGCTGCCGGGAAACGTAGATTTGATAGTTGTCTGCGGATTAATCAGCCTAAACTGCGATGAAATGGTCGTCGTGATCAGGGGAACGGGCGGAGGGATCTTCGGTTTTTTTGTATCCTTCTCAGAGTCGCTGACGTCATCCACGTTTGAATCGTCTATGTAGCTCTTCCTCTTGGTCACGCGGAGGCTTCTGCGCAGCGATGGCTCCGGTTCTTCCTTCACCGTCTTCTCTTTTGCCGGTTCAGGCTTCCCGTTGGAGGCCTTCTGCTTCGGCGACTGGGCTACTTCCTTCTTCGGCGTTTTGTCCTTCTTCTTAGCCTTGTCTTCCTCTACGATCATGCAGTCGTCATCGCTCTCAAGATCTATGGCGCCGACATTCTGGAAGCAGTACGACACCATTAGCTAATTTGGACGGAGAATATGAAACACTCGGATGATTTGGACACGAGGAAGGAAGGAACAGTGATGAAATTATATGCAACTAACTAACTATGGACTGCCACACTTTCCTCAACATTCATACATCGTGTCATGCTCATTCAATATTTGATTTATTTGATCGTGCCACGTTTTCCTCGGTCTTCCGATTCTATTTCTGGTTCCATTTACATCGTTAACATATAATTTTTTTACCATTCTTTCTTCATTCATTCTTTCCATATGTCCAAACCATCTTAATGACCCTTTCATTTTTTTGTTCATGACACCATCATTCGCACCACATTCACTTCTTATATTTTCATTCGACACTCTATCATACACAGAGTATCCACACATTCGTCTAAGAGATCTCATTTCTACTGCATTTATTCTACTTTCATCCTTCTTTTGCCAGTTCTATACTTCGCTTCCATACATAAGGGTCGGTAGAAGAACACCATTGTGCACTGCCATTGGATAGGTTTTTGTTTGCGATGCCAACTTTAAGTTCACACTACTCGCATCTTTATAACCACTCTTGCCCCATCCATACATATTTGATATCCATATATACCTTTTCATCTTCCGTGTCGCTGTTCAGATTTACAGGACTTGCCGATTGGCTCTTCACGTTCACCGGACTTCCGGGAGCTACCGTCGGGCTGGAGTCTTTCCTGCGCACAGCTTCAGGACTGGACGGCCTGCTCCGAACAGGGCTCGTGCTATTCCGGGGGCTCGGCGATCCGCTCTTGTGAGCCGGACTCTCCGAAGCGCTGTTGTGATTGGCCGAGCCATCGGCGAGATGGTTTGGACTCGCGGATCCGCTCTTGGCGTGCGTTGGGCTGTTTGACAAGCCGATGTCTCGATGCACGCTGCGATTGGGGCTGGCGTTATCAGGAGTGATAGAACCGCTGTCGGAGCGGCTTCTGCTGCTATCCGGCGATTTCTGATCTGCGATGCTCGAAGTGCTTTTCCTGCGTCCGGGACTCGCTAACGGATCCAATGCGCCCGCGGATACGTCACTCTCGTTTGTGAGATTGAGGTTGTTTTCGTTGTCCGAGCAAGCAGACCAGTTGGTCTCTTCGACGGGATGCTCCTGGGCCGATTTGAAGTCGCCCATCTCGGATTCGTTCTCGCTAGCGTCCGTCTCGTGGTCGGAGTACGCGGCCACTCCGGCGTTGCTCTGCGTTCCGTTCATCTTCGGGTGGAGTCAGATCTTCGGGTGGATTCAAGTGCCGCTGTCTTGAAACTGGACACCTCTGGTGATATTCTGAAATAATAAATTTCATATATATAAATCTCTTAAAGGTATAAATGCCAGCGCTAAGATGAGTGATCCGTCTGTAAATTGTCTGCTTTACGCGGATAGTGATAGTCTTGGTGTCGAGAATGTATGAGGTACGCAAGTCAAATGATTTAATGAGTGGATGAATTTGTTTATTTAGGAAGTATGTTTACAAAGGATGGGAGGGTGGAGAAGGATATTGAAAGAAGGGTTGGGGCAGGCAACAGAATAAATGGTGCACTTAAAGTTGTCATCGCAAACAAAGCCTATCCAAAAAAGCTAAGATGGCAGTGCACAATGGTGTTCTTGTGCCGACCCTTATGTATGGAAGTGAAGCATGGAACTGGCAAAAGAAGGATGAAAGTAGAATAAATGCAGTAGAAATGAGATCTCTAAGACGATTGTGTGGCAAATCTGTATATGATAGAGTGACAAATGCAAGTATAAGAAGTGAATGTGGTGCGAATGAAAGTGTTATGAACAAAATAAGGAAAGGGTCATTAAGATGGTTTGGACACATGGAAAGAATGAGTGAAGACAGAATGGTAAAGAAGGTATATGTAAACGGCGTGAACGGAGCTAGAAATAGAATCGGAAGACCGAGGAAAACGTGGCACGGTCAAATCAATCAAATATTGAATGTCGGTCACGTGAGGAGTCGGAGAAATCGACGTGCGTGCATGACAAGATGTATGAATGTAGAGGAAGCCAGAGACGTATGTCAGGACAGAACAGTGTGGCGTTCCATTCTTTCTGCCTACCCCTCCGGGGAGACGGCGTGATGGTTAGTTAGTTAGTTATGTCGGAAAGTCAAAGGTGTTAGTTTTTGAAAGGGAAGAGCAAATGACAGTTTATAATATAAGTGTAAATGAAGAGAACTTGGAACAGGTGAGGGAATTTGTGTATTTAGGTAGCATGTTCACAGCGGATGGCCGAACGGACAGGGATGTAGAAAAAAGGGTTGGTGCGGGTCTTGTAGCTTTGCATGATTTAAAAAAATAATTAATCATGACAATATACGACATTGGCGTGAATGGTGAAAATCTGGAGCGAGAAGATGAGTTTGTGTATTTAGGAAGTATGTTTACACAGGACGGGCGAGTGGTCAGGGATATTAAAAGAAGGGTTGCAAACAAGCTAAATTGAAATTGTGCAGCAACCAATGTACGAAAGCGAAGCATGAAACTGGCAAAAGAAGGATGAGAGTAGAAGAAATGCAATAGATCAAGATGATGACCTACGTGGCCGAGTGACGAGTGCATTGACAGCGATGGCAGTGTGATTGTCACACTGTCTTTGGTCTGGTGTAGAATTCACGTGACAATATAATGGCACTTATGTATGGAAGTGAAGCATGGAACTGGCAAAAGAAGGATGAAAGTAGAATAAATGCAGTAGAAATGAGATCACTTAGACGAATATGTAATACTCTGTGTAAAAAAGGATCCCTGAGATGGTTTGGACATATGGAACGAATGGATTGGAGTAGAATGGTTAAAAAGTTGTACACAAGCAGCGTGAGTGGGAAAAGAAGCCGAGGACGACCGAGGAAAACATGGCATGACCAAATTAATCAATTACTAAAAGGCGGTCACATTTGAAGTCTAATAATTGACGTGCGTGCATGGTACGATGTATGAATGTAGAGGAAGCCCGAGAGGTATGTCAGGACAGGGCATTGTGGCGATCCATCCTCTCTGCCTACCCCTACGGGAAAATGGCGTGATAGTTAGTTAGTTCTGTGTATGATAGAGTGTCGAATGAAAATATAAGAAGTGAATGCGGTGCGAATGATGGTGTCATGAACAAAATAATGTAAGGATCATTAAGATGGTGTGTACATGAAGAGATAGTATAAAAAAGTATATGTTAACGATGTACATGGAACTAGAAATAGAATCGGAAGACCGAGGAAAACGTGGCACGATCAAATAAATCAAATATTGAATGTCGATATGCGAGGAGTCAGAGAAATCGACGCGCGTGCATGACACGATGTATGAATTTGTGAAGCGAAAGAAGTATGTCAGGAAAGAAAAGTGTGTCAGTCCATTCTTTCTGCCTACCCCTTCGGGGAGACGGCGTGATGTTATTTAATTTATTTAATTAATTTCATTTTATTTTAAATTTGACTTATAATGAATGTGGTGGAAGCTAGATGTGTCAGGATAAGGTGGCGGTCTATTCTCAGCTTTCCCTAAGGGGAAATGGGAGTGTTTGTTTTGTTTATTAGTTTTTATCAAAATCGCGCCACGAATTTGATTCCAAAATTAAAAATATTCCATTTTTAAACAATACTAAGACAAAACTTCGGGTCGTATCTATTAATTTACAAAAAATTGTGTAAAATAAATCTAAGCGTTTAAAATTATTTTAAGGTTAGATAAACAGAAGAAAGTCACTTAATTTTGATGTTTTCATTTGTCAGTAGTTCGTAATAACAATAACACACGCATACACGCACGTACCGATGCACTAACTAGGGAGCTCTGGATACAAAAAAAAATTATGCCAATGTCGTAAAAATCAATAAAAAATGGATTATTGTTATGAATTACGCGCTCAAGTTCAATTGTGACGTGTTTAGCAGGTGTTTTTTTATTTCAGAGCGGTAGAAATGCGAAAAACTTGGAGGGAAATGACTTCAAACATTGTAGCGGCGAGATGTCAGAGGGTGAGGGGTACGAAGCGGCCTGGACGGTGGAGTTACCAGCCGCACGGGCGCGAGGAGGCTTCCGCGGCGAGGGCGGGAGAGCGCCGCCTTGGGGCTTACCTACCAGAGGCCAGGGCGAGCGGGCATTTCGGGCCGAGAGCTTGTTGTCAGTGAGTTTCGCGCGCTCCGCTGTCAAACCCGAACGCGGCGCACATCATAGACGGAGAATGGCCGAGCCAGCGGCCACAGACAAGCGGGCCGACCCACGCACCGAGCGCCGCTAGGGCAGGGCCGCCGGACGCAATCGATACAAGTACCTACTTTAACATAATTTATTTTCGTATTTAAAAAATACTAAAAACTAACTAACTAACTAACTAACCATCACGCCGTCTCCCCGAAGGGGTAGGCAGAAAGAACGGACTGCCACACCTTTCTTTCCTGACATATTTCTCAATTCGCTTCCTCAAAAAGTTATTGGAAACAAGAATTTATCAATGAAAGCGAAAACGGCCGTTCACAATGGAGTTCTGGTCCCAACCCTAATGTATGGAAGCGAAGCATGGAACTGGCAGAAGAAGGATGAGAGTAGAATAAATGCGGTAGAGATGAGGTCCCTAAGACGTATGTGTGGTAGAACGATATATGACAGAATCTCAAATGCTGATATAAGAAAGGAATGTAGAACGGAAGAAGGTATTATGAAAGGATCGCTGCGTTGGTTCGGACATATGGAACGCATGGATGGAGAAAGAATGGTTAAAAAGTATACGTTAATGATGTAAATGGGGTACGAAGTCGAGGCAAACCGAGGAAAACATGGCATGACCAAATCAATCAAATTTTAAAGGCTGGTCATGTTAAAAGTCGGAGGAATCGACGTGCGTGTATGACTCGTTGTATGAATGTGGAGGAAGCTAGAGAGGTTTGCCAGGATAGAGTAGTGTGGCGGTCCATTCTCTCTGCCTACCCCTGTGGAGAAACGGCGTGATGGTTTGTTGTTGTTGTTGTTGCTTCCTCAACATTCATACATCGTGTCATGCACGCGCATCCATTTCTCTGACTCCTCACACGGCCGACATTCAATATTTGATTTATTTGATCGTGCCACGTTTTCCTCGGTCTTCCGATTCTATTTCTGGTACCATTTACATCGTTAACGTATAATTTTTTTTACCATTCTTTCTTCATTCATTCTTTCCATATGTCCAAACCATCTTAATGATCCTTTCATTATTTTGTTCACGACACCATCATTCGCACCGCATTCACTTCTTATATTTTCATTCGACACTCTATCATACACAGAGTATCTACACATTCGTCTAAGAGATTTAATTTCTATTGCATTTATTCTTCTTTCATCCTACTTCTGCCAGTTCCATGCTTCGCTTCCATACATAAACGGTCGGTGCAAGAATATCATTGTGTACTGCCATTTTGACTTTTTTCAATAGGTTTTTGTTTACGATGACAATTTTAAGTGCACCATTCACTTTGTTGCCTGCCCCAACCCTTCTTTCAATATCCCTCTCCACTCGCCCATCTTTTGTAAACATGCTACCCAAATACACAAATAATTTCTATAATAAATACGATTAAAAACATCTGTTTTATAGATGTTTTAATACATTTTATGGGTATGATATTATTATTATTATTATTATTAGAAAATCCATGTACTGGCAGAAACACTTATAAATATCACAATTGATTATATTTTGCACGACAGCTGTGCCGCGTGTGCAGTTGATTGTAAGACCTGACGATGCTAACGTGGGTTAGCGAAACAGCAACTTATAACAAAGTTTTTTTAAATTAAACAGTTAATATTATTATTATCATTATTTTGTTGAATGGCTCTATACATCAGTACAACGCGAGCCAAATCCAATTAAAAGGTATGGCATCATATTGATGCTCACGACACGTGATAGGTATCTATCGCCATTTTATTGTCACGTAAATTCTCAAAGCATGGGTTCGCCCCATCATGACGTATAGAATGGAGGTCAGAGCCGATACCAATAGAACTAAGCACCTTCTTAGAGTAGAAATGCGAACCCTACGCTCCATCGCAGGCAAAACCCTCAGAGATCGGATCAGAAATGAAACGATAAGGTCTGTCTGTGGTGTTGAAGACATAGTGAGATGGAGAAGAAGCACAAGGCGCTTTTGGAGAGGCCACGTGGACCACATGGATAATACAAGAATTGCAAAAATTGTTAAAGATGAAAACCCAAGCAGCAAGAGATTACCAGGAAGGCCGCTGAAGACATGGAGAGATGGCTGTACATCATCATACCAGGACAGCCCACCATCACAAACAGGTCATACGACCTAAACTAAGAGGAAGAAGAAGAATAAGTCAATTTTACAGCAGACCAAAGACAATGTGATAATCACACTGCCACCCGCGGAAATCGAAACCAGGACCTTCGGTGTGACAGTCATAGCGCTTACCACTCTCTGCCACGAAGGTCGTCAATCACAAAAGTCGGTACTGCTCATCACCCATTCAATTTTTAACGAATCTTGGCTTTAAAATTATGTGAAAGTGTGTATTCAACAATGAGTTCTATGAAATCTAAATGAAGGTCTTCACTGCCAGATAAGGAATACACGGGTAAGGGAAATATGCGAGGTGAAGGATGTCGCTAGGTGGGGAACGCAAAGGAGAAGGTACTGGTAGAAGATACTACGGACGTGAGGAGAATGGATCCATCCAGACTCCCCTTAATTGTGTTGCACGGCCAGCCCCAAGGTAGACGATCTCCGAAGACGGGTTCTGGAGTGGAGACCGCGTACAGGATTCCGTAGAGTTGGACGTCCCCCTGCCCGCTGGACCGACGATCTGAAGAGGATTGCTGGACATGGATGGATGGGAGCAGCAATGGATAGGGGGCGGTGGCGTGCTTTGGGAGAGGCCTACATTCAGCAGTGGATGATGATGACGATGATGAAAAGGCGGTCACATTAGAAGTCGGAATAATCGACGTGCGTGCATGGCACGAAGTATGAATGTAGAGGAATCCCGAGAGGTATGCCAGGACAGAGCATTGTGGCGATCCACTCTCTGCCTACCTCCTCCGTGGAGATGGCGTGATGGTTAGTTAGTTAGTTAGTTTTGCTATTCTATCGAATGCGATGATGTAAATGGAACCAGAAATAGAGGAAGACCGAGGAAAACGTGGCATGATCAAATAAATCTGATATTGAATGTCGGCCACGTGAGGAGTCAGAGAAATCAACGCACGTGCATGACACGATCTATGAATGTTGAGGAATCAAGAGAAATATGTCAGGAAAGAAAAGTGTGGCAGTCCATTGTTTCTGCCTACCCCTTCGGAGAGACGGCGATCACGCCGTCACGTCATCAGATTAGTTAGTTAATTAAAACAAAATGACGATTTATACAACTACCCCATCCCTATGGGCATACACCTGTTTTGTCTATGGTAATGTCTAGAAAAAAGTATGTTGGTACCTGATACAGTAAAATACCGCGAATAATCGAATTCTAATAAAACCAAAGAAAATTCAGTTTTGTAGATCATTCCAGAATCAAATATTTCGGCTTTCTTATTAGTTCTGTCTTATGGGAGTATCAGTATGAAGATTATTGGTTGCCACCTGTTAAAAGATATGTTATATAGGGCGCTCTAATAAAGGAATGTTTAGGAGGATATTAAAACTAACTAACTAACCATCACACCGTCTCCCCGAAGGGGTAGGCAGAAAGAATGGACTGCCACACCTTTCTTTCCTGACATACTTCTTTTGCTTCACAAATTCATACATCTTGTCATGCACGCGCGTCGATTTCTCTGACTCCTCACATGGCCGACATTCAATATTTGATATATTTGATCGTGCCACGTTTTCCACGGTCTTCCGATTCTATTTCTGGTACCATTTACATTGTTAACATATAATTTTTTTACCATTCTTTCTTTCAATTTGTCCAAACCATCTTAATGATCCTTTCATTATTTTGTTCATGACACCATCATTCGCACCGCATTCACTTCTTATATTTTCATTCGGCACTCTATCATACACAGAGTAACCACACATTCTTCTAAGAGATCTCATTTCAACTGCATTTATTCTACTTTCATCCTTCTTTTGCCAGTTCCATGCTTCGCTTCCATACATAAGGGTCGGTAGAAGAACACCATTGTGCACTGCCATTCTAGCTTTTTTTGATAGGTTTTTGTTTGCGATGACAACTTTAAGTGCACCATTCACTTTGTTGCCTGCCCCAACCCTTCTTTCAATATCCCTCTCCACTGTAAACATACTACCTAAATACACGAACTCAACTACTTGCTCCAAGTTTTCACCATTCACGCTAATGTTGCAGACTGTCGTGGTTTCTTCCTTTTCAAAAATCATTACCTTGGACTTATTAACATTCATCATCAGATCATTTCGCATGCAAACCTCATACATACAATTCACCAGGACTTGTAGTTCATGCTCCTTGTTACGAGGATATTAGATAGATATATAATAACATTACTTGGATCTTCTGGCTTACAGAGGTTCAGCTCTTGTGGCTATTCCTCTTACGTCTGATGGGAACATTGTTAGAAGGTGATTTGATGGGTTGTTGGTTTATGCGGGGGCATGATGGTGTTCTTGTGCCGACCCTTATGTATGGAAGTGAAGCATGGAACTGGCAAAAGAAGGATGAAAGCAGAATAAATGCAGTAGAAATGAGATCTCTAAGACGAATGTGTGGCAAATCTTTATATGATAGAGTGACAAATGCAAGTATAAGAAGTGAATGTGGTGCGAATGAAAGTGTTATGAACAAAATAAGGAAAGGGTCATTAAGATGGTTTGGACACATGGAAAGAATGAGTGAAGACAGAATGGTAAAGAAGGTATATGTAAACGGCGTGAACGGAGCTAGAAATAGAGGAAGGCCGAGGAAAACGTGGCACGATCAAATCAATCAAATATTGAATGTCGGTCACGTGAGGAGTCGGAAAAATCGACGTGCGTGCATGACAAGATGTATGAATGTAGAGGAAGCGAGAGACGTATGTCAGGACAGAACAGTGTGGCGTTTCATTCTTTCTGCCTACCCCTCCGGGGAGACGGCGTGATGGTTAGTTAGTTAGTTAGTTATGATTTGTGTGAATGTATGAGGTATGCAAGTCAAATGATTTAATGATGAATGTCGGAAAGTCAAAGGTGTTAGTTTTTGAAAGGGAATATATTGCATTGCATAATCAGCCTCATGAGACACGTCCTCGTGGAAGAGCTCCTAAAAGATGGAAGGACAGCTGGGAGTCTACCTCACAGGAGGAGCAACACTCTGGAGAACAGACCACATAGGTCTCCAATAAGGAAGAAGAATTTAATTGTATCTCAATAGAGACGAAGATGCAAACTGGAAACTGAATATGGTTGATCAAGGTGTTTACAGGACTTATGACCAATTAATCACCCACCGTGGGTGAAATCCAGTATTCATATACAAGTATATGCCTATTGGTGGCGATGAGGTTCACAACCCATCACACCGCGTCTCCCGCGGGGCGAAAAGAGAAGAATGGAGTGCCGCATCAGTAAAAGTGTGACAGTCCATTCATTCTGCCCACCCTTTCGGGGAGACGGCGTGATGGTTAGTTAGTTAGTTATTTAAGTATAAGTATACATTCACAAAAAATATTGTAATCATTCTGGTCAATTCTTTGGCATATAGATAGGAGTGACATCTCCAGGCGGCTTCTTACAATGCGCTAATGGCGATAGCCTTCACATTGTGTTAATAAAGTAGTTCTGCTAAATGCTAAAAATTAATCTCCATAGATGGCGTTAGTGTGTGGATTATATAGATTAATCTTAATAAGATTAACATGTGTAATCAAAGTCTACAGAGATGGCGTATTGAAACTGACTTGTGAAGTTAAGCATAGATTTGTAACACATATACAACCTTACATGGTTATAAAGAAATAGGTGGAATGGGGAATGTTGTAAACCCAACCAATGACAGGTCATAAGTCCTGTAAACACCTTGATCAACCATATTCAGTTTCCAGTTTGCATCTTCGTCTCTATTGAGATACAATTAAATCATGAATTAATAACCCACGGGGGGTGAAATCCAGTATTCGTATACAAGTATAAGTATACATTCACAGAAAAAAGGAAGAAGAAGATTATTGTGAGATGTTGTAAGCTACGATTAAAACAATATTGCGAGGATAATCTGGTCTACGAATCTTTTTGGGCGTCGTAAACAGATACAGAATCAAAACGAAGGGATATGTGAGAAAATACTTTAATATTTTTTTAATCAAAATATATATTTATAGATAACATTATCCAGTGTCTTTGGTTTAGGTTATATACAACTGACTGAACTAAAGATATGCCCAGAAAGCAAAAAGCCACAGGAATCCATTGTTACTGATAACCTGATATCGCTGAAGCTTTGTTGACTTGACAATCTTGACTACGCCTCCAGTCGGACATTGATAATATTGTTAACTGGAGTCACACTAATAAAATGCACTTCAATGTCTCTAAGTACGTTATGATATGGAGTCCTCATGAGGCTCTGTATTCTCTCATGTTGGAGAGGGTTCAAAAGAAATTCTTGAGAGCCCTCTACATGAGAGAGTACGGGGTATATCCTTGGCTCTATCCAACGGCATTTCTCTTGGGTATGCTGGGGTATAACTCCCTCCAACTAAGGAGGGAAGGATTACTAACATCACATTTTTACAAACTGATTCGGGGCTCTATTGAGAACCCCTATGTTCTGGAGCAAATTGGTCTTTTTGTTCCTGATAACTACCTGCGACAACGCCGACATCAATTGTTCTTTACTCCGTCACGCAGAACCAACCTGCCTTTGGTGATGCCAGTAGGAAGAGCAATTCGGACGCTGAATCTAATCATCTCGGATTTTGACATTTTCAGTGTCAGTGAGGCAGTATTCATAAAAAAAATATTGCAAACTCTGGAAAGAGTACTGCCTCACTGACGTCGACATATTTGGATTCCTTCTGATATGTAGGATTTTTTGGTCTCATGTTGTTTTGTTTTTTTATCTTTATAATACCGTTTTGTGTCCAAATGAGTCGCCTAAATGTTTTATCGTTTGTTATGTCTCATTTGTAAATAAATAAATAAATAAATGATATATTTTACTAGACCATTGAGAACTGAAGGAGGGTTGGTGCTGGGAATAAAATAAATGGCGCACTTAATGTCATTACTGCAAATAGAAATATATCCACAGAAGCAAAGATGGCAGTACACAATGGAGTTCTAGTGCCAACCCTCATGTATGGAAGTGAAGCTTGGAGCTGGCAAAAGAAGGATGAAAGCAGGATAAACGCCGTAGAAATGAGATCACTGAGAAGAATGTGCGGGAAAACGTGGTATGATAGAATACCGAACGATGAAATAAGAAAGAAATGTAAGGCAGATGACTGCATCATGAATACAATTAAAAAAGGATCCCTGAGGTGGTTCGGACATATGGAACGAATGGATGAGAGTAGAATGGTTAAAATGTGTACACAAGCAGCGTGAGTGGGAAAAGTAGCCGAGGACGACCGAGGAAAACATGGCATGACCAAATTAATCAATTACTAAAAGGAGGCCACATTCGAAGTCGGAACAATTGACGTGCGTGCATGGTACGATGTATGGATGTAGAGGAAGCTCGAGAGGTATGCCAGGACAGGCCAGTGTGGCGATCCATCCTCTCTGCCTACCCCTCTGGAGAAATGGCGTGATGGTTAGTTAGTTAGTTTTTTTGAGAACTGTGTATCATAGATACACAATGAACAACCAGCAACTAGCACATGTATCTACGATGAAGGATCTTGGGATCATCTATGAGAGTAGGCTGACTTTTCCTGCACATATCGAGAGGATTTGTGACATTGCACTGAGGATGTTGGGCTTCATCGTTCGGACCGGAAGAGTTTTCAGGGATCCCAATGTGCTCAGAGTCCTATACAATGCGTTGGTTCGGAGCGGACTTGAAAGTGGTTCTGTGATATGGAGTCCTCATGAGGCGAGATATTCCGTTAAGCTGGAGAGGGTTCAGAAAAAAATTCTGAGGTATCTCTACATGAGGGAGTATGGTAGTTATCCGTGGCTCTATCCCACGGCATTCTTTTGGGAATGCTCGGAACCAACTCTCTACAGCTTCAAAGAGATGGACATCTAATAACCCATTTCTTTAGAGTAATTAGGGGATATTTCGAGAATTCAGCCGTACTGGAGGATGTTGGTCTTTTTGTCCCCGATAGATATCTCCGACAGCGACAGCACAGATTGTTTTACCTACCGGCCGCCAGAACCAATCTGCCTCTGGTGACACCACTGGGAAGAGCAATTAGTCTGCTGAATGCAGTCTCCTCGGAGATCAACGTCTTTCATATTAGTGAAAGTACGTTCATAAGTATCATAAGTTCATAAGTTCGTTCATAAGCTCATTAGTAAGAAAGTTGAACCTTATCTGAGGTGCAATTGTGTTATTCTTCTTGGAACGTCTGTTTTCCGAGGGATCAGTGGAGCTTTTTGAGTTGAGAATACCGAGAGCTTGTAAAGTAAACTCAGTAAAGACCGTATCGAATTAAGAGAGACCGATTTTGAAGTGAGATCTATTATACATTGAGAAAGAGTGGCAATGGCCCTTCTTCGTGTTCTATCATTAACTTCTTAACTTTAGAGAGTATCTTATCCTTAGAGTCTGTGATTTAATTGAAAGTATGCCCCTACAAAATGTCGTAAGGCGCCACTTTGCATTTACAACAGCAACACTACTATCAAGTCCAACTCTCTAGCGTCCACGAGAGGTCTTTTAAAGACCCCGCGAACCCCGGGCAATGTGGCACATATTACTCAGTGCCATAGCAGATAGAGAGAGGACGAATGGCGAGGACGAACGAAAGATGTATTTGAATGTTCGTTCATAACTTCAGTTGGAGTAAGGTTATTCTAAAAACATTGTCCGGACAGAAACGTCTCGATTTGAGATAAACGACCTAGCGGGACCATGAGGTCTCGAATAAATTACTCCAACACCTTAAGATTCCAAGATATTTATCTACCTTAAGATCACTATCATCTTGTTGACGAGTCCGGTGAAAGATTGGGGCTAACAATAAATGTCAGCCAAACCAAATGGATGACATTCGGACGGCTTGACTACAGTGGATCAGTATTGCATTTGAACGACCGTAACGTTGAAAGGGTGGAAACATTTAAATACCTCGGCAGCATACTAACGCAATCTCTTGACCCAGATGTAGAGATAACATGCAGAATTGAGGCAGTAAGAGCTACGTTTAATACAATGAAATCACCCTTCTGCAATGATAACGTAAACTTGAAACTCTGCCAGAGAATGATCAAATGCTATGTGTGGTCTGTTTTATTGTACGGGTGTGAAACTTGGACCCTGAAAGTTAACTCAATGAACAGACTGGAAGCATTTGAAATGTAGCTCCATCGCCGAATGCTCAGAATTCCCTGGACAGACATGGTTACCAATACCGAAGCCCGGAGGCAAGCTAGAGTTGACAGGGAATTGTTATCAACTATCAAGGTTTGAAAGATCTCACATCTGGGTCATATATTGCGTGGGGAAAAGTACCATCTTCTGCAACTGATATTGGAGGGAAAAATTGAGGGACGCTGAGGACCCGGAAGGAGACAAATGTCCTGGCTGCGAAACATGAGGGAGTGGACCGGCATCGGAAGTGTGGAGGAGCTGTTCCGAGCGGTGCAGGACAGGGACAGGTTCGCCGAGGTGATCACCAACGTTGGGGGGACCCGACAGGGCACTTGAAGAGGAAGAAGAAGATCACTATTGAATCATTTAATTAATATTGAGTTTTTTTTATTAAAATTCGAAATATGTGTAATATTTACACATGTACAGTATCTTTTATACTAGCTTGTGGCTTACTCGGCTATTCTGGGAAACTTAAGCACCGCAAGTCACTGGAAATAAGATCATTGAGACAGCGATACATGCAAAAAAAGGAATTTCCAGATCTGAACAAGCTTGACCGATAATAGAAAGCTTTGGATCTAAGACTTAATAGAAGAGTGCCTCTACTTTGCAAGCTCTTCGAGTTCACATCTCGACAGTCTACGCCATGATCTGCATCTGATGATCTCAAACTGGATAACCCAGCTAAGGGAAGGTAGCCCCGACAGAAAATCCTCCAGAGAAGGCAAGGGGATACCACTCTGGATATTTTTCCCCAGGTCATCACTATGAAGGTGATAGTCAACGTTAGGGAGACCTGACAGGACACAGAAAGAAGATAAGGGAAGAATGCCATCTATGTATCAGCCTAAGAACTTTTCAGCCCAATGGGTTAATACCAGAAATGCCGTGGGATAGAGCCACGGATAGCTACCATACTCCCTCATGTAGATAACATACCTCTCAGAACCACTTTCGAGTCTGCTCCGAACCAAAGTGTTGTATAGGACTCTGAGCACATGAGGATCCCTGAAAACTCTTCCGGTTCGAACGATGAAGCCCAACATCCTCAGTGCAATGTCACAAATCCTCTCGATACGTGCACGAAAAGTCAGCCTACTCTCATAGATGATCCCGAGATCCTTCATCGTAGATACATGTGCTAGTTGCTGGCTGTTCATTGTGTATCTATGATACACAGTTCTCAATGCTCTAGTAAAGGATAGCATAACGCACTTAGAGACATTGAATTGCATTTGATTACTCTAATGTGTAATAGTCGTAACTTAAGTTGCGACTGTTTGGCGTAACACGGCTCACAGCATTCTTATAACTGGCCTCTATCATACACAATCACAGATCTTTCTCTATATCTTTCCTTTACTGAGATATCCACTATCCCAATAGCCGCAACATTGTATTAATTTGATACATGTTTTGGCAAAAAGCATCATTTTAAGTTGCTGCTTTTTACCACGGCACAGCCAAAACTTGCGGCCTTTTGCTGCGACACAATATGTATCCTGGCAAATGACAGCAACTTAAATTGCGGCCCATTACCAAATTATTTGTGCGACAGTCTAGCTAATATGTGGCGGCAAAACACATTTTCTTTAATAATATGAAGCTTACTATACTTTTATGGCAAAAACATGTCTTAATCATTTCTAACTAACTAACCATCACGCCGTCTCCCCGAAGGGGTAGGCAGAAATAATGGACTGCCACACCTTTCTTTCCTGACATATTTCTCTCGCTTCCTCAACATTCATACATCGTGTCATGCACGCGCGTCGATTTCTCTGACTCCTCACATGGCTGACATTCAATATTTGATTTATTTGATCGTGCCACGTTTTCCTTGGTCTTCCGATTCTATTTCTGGTACCATTTACATCGTTAACATATAATTTTTTTACCATTCTTTCTTTCTATATGTCCAAACCATCTTAATGATCCTTTCATTATTTTGTTCATGACACCATCATTCGCACCGCATTCACTTCTTATATTTTCATTCGACACTCTATCATACACGGAATATGCACACATTCGTCTAAGAGATCTCATTTCTACTGCATTTATTCTACTTTCATCCTTCCTTTGCCAGTTCCATGCTTCGCTTCCATACATAAGGGTTTATTATTTAATTAATCATTTCTAAGAACTGTATTCTTACTTTTAAAACTTATTTTAAATGATAAAATATAGCAAAAAACAAAATAAAACTATAAACCCAAAACTATTTGCTAAACTTGCGGCTATTTGCCTTTGTACATTAGTACTGTGACTCCAGTTTACAATATTATCAATGTCCGACTGGAGCGTTAATATTGGGGGCCGGGTTTCAAATAGGCAGTATCGCGTCTGGAGACGGCGGTTTCCTGTCGACGGCTGCCGGTTTGGCGTCTCCGACGGCAGGCTTGGCGTCCTTGGATGCCGGAGGCCCCCGGCGATGGGAGCAATTGTTTCTACGATGCTTCAAAAGACTGGAATGGTTTGTGTAGGACTTGTTGCATGGTTCACACTGGAAAATATAGGTTAGGTTATTATTAGCTGTGCTACTTGCAGACAGCGAACATGAACTCCAAGTCCTGGTGAATAGTATGTATGAGGTATGCATGCGGAATGATCTGATGATGAATGTTAATAACTAACTAACTAACTTACCATCACGCCGTCTCCCCGGAGGGGTAGGCAGAAAGAATGGAACGCCACACTGTTCTGTCATGACATACGTCTCTCGCTTCCTCTACATTCATACATCTTGTCATGCACGCACGTCGATTTTTCCGAATCCTCACGTGACCGACATTCAATATTTGATTGATTTGATCGTGCCACGTTTTCCTCGGCCTTCCGATTCTATTTCTAGCTCCGTTCACGCCGTTTACATATACCTTCTTTACCATTCCGTCTTCGCTCATTCTTTCCATGTGTCCAAACCATCTTAATGACCCTTTCCTTATTTTGTTCATAACACTTTCATTCGCACCACATTCACTTCTTATACTTGCATTTGTCACTCTATCATAAACAGATTTGCCACACATTCGTCTTATAGATCTCATTTCTACTGCATTTATTCTACTTTCATCCTTCTTTTGCCAGTTCCATGCTTCACTTCCATACATAAGGGTCGGCACAAGAACACCATTGTGCACTGCCATCTTAGCTTTTATATATCAAATATTGAATTTTTAACATTCTTTTTAACATTCATCAAAAAGCTAAGATGAATGTTAATAAATTCAATATTTGATTTATTTGATCGTGCCACGTTTTCCTCGGTCTTCCGATACTATTTCTGGTTCCATTTACATCATTAACATATAATTTTTTTACCATTCTTTCCATATGTCCAAACCATCTTAATGATCCTTTCATTATTTTGTTCATGACACCATTATTCGCACCGCATTCACTTCTTATATTTTCATTCGAAACTTTATCATACACAGAGTATCCACACATTCGTCTAAGAGATCTCATTTCTACTGCATTTATTCTACTTTCATCCTTCTTTTGCCAGTTCCATGCTTGACTTCCTTACATAAGGGTCGGTACAAGAACACCATTGTGCACTGTCATTTTAGCTTTTTTGGATACGCTTTTGTTTGCGATGACAACTTTAAGTGCACCATTCACTCTGTTGCCTGCCCCAACCCTTCTTTCAATATCCCTCTCCACTGTAAACATACTTCCTAAATACACAAACTCAACTACTTGCTCCAAATTTTCACCATTCACGTTAATATGCACTCTTGAAGCTCGTCGAATTATCTTTCTGGGAAAGCATTTTTTTAAACTGTTATCCGGAGGGATTTTTAATCCAGGAATACTAAGAGAGCTAAATCTGTACGTTCCCCATAGTTATAGCAGAGCAAGGGGGCATATATTATTTAATGCCCCAAATTGCCGCACAGAGTCCCTTCGAAGTTCTCCTGTATTGAAAGCGATTCGTCTCTTAAATGAGGTTGCAAAAGAGATAGACCTCTTTGGATGCAATTATGCCGAATTCGTAAATACCCTTACGATAAAGGCAGCAAGCAGATAACTAGCTTTTCCTATTCATATGGTTCTATGTATATTTCTTTTGATATTGTTTTTTTTCACTCTTTACATCGATTTGGCTTGCGCTGTAATGATGTAAGGAGTTTTTAAACAAAATAATAATAATAATAATGTTGCAGACTGTCATGATTTCTTTTTTTTCAATCATTACATTAGACTTGTTCACATTTGTCATCAGAGCATTTCTCAAGCAAAAAGCAAGCATCTAAGCAATATAAAATCCAAGTACCTTGTATGGACGGTCACCTGTGTGTGTTCTCATATGGCTGGAGACATCGCCCGGTCTCTTGAAGGCTTTCAGACACAGCGAGCACGGGTAGTCACGTGCCTCGGAATGAACACGACGGTGACGATGAAGATCGGAAGACTTCGTGAACGAGCGTCCGCACGTCTCGCACACAAACGGCTGACCATAAAAGTAAATAAAAACATATTTAAAATAGCTCTATTCATATAAAAGATGTCCATCTCTGCCCGAGAGGAATGCAGTGGGATAGATGACACATTATATCAGGAGCACAAGAGTTATTGTCTGATGTTAAGGAGGCAGAATACTCCGTAGATTCAACAGTGGACATTGCTCCATTTGTATGAAAGATGTCCATCTCTGCCCGAGAGGAATGGAGTGGGATAGATGACACATTATACCAGGAGCACAAGAGCAATGGTCCGACGTTAGGAAGCAGAATACTCCGTAGAATCAAGAGTAGACATTGCTCCATTCGTATGAAAGATGTCCGTCTCTGCCCGAGAGGAATGCAGTGGGATAGATGACACATTATACCAGGAGCACAAGAGCAATGGTCCGACGTTAAGGAGGCAGAATACTCCGTAGAATCAAGAGTGGATATAGCTCCATTCGTATGAAAGATGTCCGTCTCTGCCCGAGAGGAATGCAGTGTGATAGATGACACATTATACCAGGAGCACAAGAGCAATGGTCCGACGTTAAGGAGGCAGAATACTCCGTAGAATCAAGAGTGGACATTGCTCCATTCGTATGAAAGATGTCCGTCTCTGCCCGAGAGGAATGCAGTGGGATAGATGACACATTATACCAGGAGCACAAGAGCAATGGTCCAACGTTAAGGAGGCAGAATACTCTGTAGAATCAAACATTGCTCCATTCGTATGAAAGATGTCCGTCTCTGCCCGAGAGGAATGCAGTGTGATAGATGACACATTATACCAGGAGCACAAGAGCAATGGTCCGACGTTAAGGAGGCAGAATACTCCGTAGAATCAAGAGCGGACATTGCTCCATTCGTATGAAAGATGTCCATCTCTGCCCGATAGGAATGCAGTGGGATAGATGACGCATTATACCAGGAGCACAAGAGCAATGGTCCGACGTTAAGGAGGCAGAATACTCCGTAAATTCAAGAGTGGACATTGCTTCATTCGTATGAAAGATGTCCATCTCTGCCCGAGAGGAATGCAGTGGGATAGATGACACATTATACCAGGAGCACAAGAGCAATGGTCCGACGTTAAGGAGGCAGAATACTCCGTAGACTCAAGAGTGGACATTGCTCCATTCGTATGAAAGATGTCCATCTCTGCCCGAGAGGAATGCAGTGGGATAGATGACACATTATACCAGGAGCACAAGAGCAATGGTCCGACGTTAAGGAGGCAGAATACTCCGTAGAATCAAGAGTGGACATTGCTTCATTCGTATGAAAAATGTCCATCTCTGCCCGAGAGTAATGCAGCGGGATAGATGACACATTATACCAGGAGCACAAGAGCAATGGTCCGACGTTAAGGAGGCAGAATACTCCGTAGAATCAAAAGTGGTCAACACTTACCTTGGACAGGACGAGCTCGGTGTCTTGCTGCAGCTCAGCTCCGAGCTGTATCCTGGAGAGATGGGCCTGCAGCAGCAGATTGGCCTTGACGTGAGGATCATTGTAGCGCACCGTCCCGCTGCTTGTAATCTTATGTGGAAGCCTGTTAAGGAAAATAGTAGTTGTGAAGGCAGAAACAAGTAGTTGTGAATGGAAAAAAAATTGGAGGATGGCTGAGGAAAACATGGGATAACCAAATTAATGACATTGAAAAGGCTGCCTAATGTTTCCAAATTCATTCTTTCCAAACCGTCTTAACGACCCTTTTACTATTTTGTTCAAAACACTTTCATTTGCCCTGCATTCACTTCTTATATTAACATTTGACACTTTCATATACAGATTTATCATAAATTCGTCTAAGAGATCTCATTTCTACTGCATTTATTCTAGTATCATAATTCTTTTGCCAGTTCCATGCTTCACTTCCATACATAAGGGTCGGCACAAGAACACCACTATGCACTGCCATATTAGGATAGGCTTTTGTTTGCGATGACAACTTTAAGTGCACCATTCACTCTGTTGCCTGCCCCAACCCTTCTTTCAATATCCCTCTCCACTGTAAACATACTTCCTAAATAAACAAATTCATCTACTTGCTGCAAATTTTCACCATTCACGCTAATGTTGCAGACTGTCATGGTTTTTTTCTTTTCAAAAATCCTTACCTTGGACTTGTTCATATTCATCATCAGATTGTATCGCTTGCATACCTCATACACACTAGACACCAGGGCTTATAGTCAGTGCTCGTTGTCTGCAAGTAGCACAGCGTCGTCCGCATACAACAAACAGCTTACTGACACACCATTCATTTTTGCACCTGCTTCCAACCCTTTCAGATCTTAATAGAGTAAAAACTGACCTGGCGCTGAGGCTCTTGAGGAGCTGATCTTCACGGTGGCGGACGCAGATGTCATCGTACTCCGCAGCCGAGGATATGATCTCCAGCAGGCCGCGGATCTTGGTCTTGTTGGTCAGCGAGAGACTGAACAGCTCTGGAATAAGAAAAAATATTTTATTAATGTCAAATGAACAAGAAAACAAACTTCAATCTGCGTTCAATGCAGCAGCAAGACTCGTAAAAGGTATCCCAAAGATTCCCATATAACACAACATCTCAAAGAACTTCACTGGCTTAAAAGTCCAGAGAGAATCCAGTATAAACTCCACTAGACAGACTTAAAAATGGCATCAAGTCATACAGGGTGCGGCAACAGTGGCGTGCCTAGTGTCAACCAGTAAGGCAAGCCAGTCCGACTTTTTTGTGTTTTAATATTAGTAGAGGGTCACGATAATGTATTTTTCCCGATTAAAAGATGTTAAAGTGTTATATGTGGTCTGTTCTGTTATATAGGTGTGAGACATGGACATTAAAGGTAAATACAATGAACCGGTTAGAGGCATTTGAAATGTGGCTTCACCGGAGAATGTTCAGGATCCCATGGACAGACAGAAGTCCTGAATCATGCAGGAGTAAATAGAGAGCTGCTGACATTGATCAAAGTCCGCAAGATTGCATATCTGGGTCACGTTTTGCGAGGAGAGCATCTAATATTGAAGGGAAAAATAGAGTTTTTTAATTGTATCTCAATAGAGACGAAGAAACAAACTGGAAACTGAATATGGATGATCAAGGTGTTTACAGGACTTATGACCTGTCATTGGTTGGGTTAAGCGCACGCTTTATGTAATTACAACATTCCCCATTCCACCATTTTTATGATCATGTATGATACATTTTTGGAAGTTGTATATATACTCCAAATCCATACTTATTTTCACGTGGCAGTTCCAGTTAGCCATCTATGTAGATTTGATTGTACTAATTAATTTTTTAAGATTAATCTATACAATCCATCCACTAACGCCATCTATGAAGAATGATTGTTTAGCATTTAGCAAACTACTTTATTAGAGGGCCGCAGGGGGGCAGGGAGAAGGCGGATCTCTTGGCTGCGCAATGTGAGGGAATGGACGGGAATCGGAACTGTGGAGGAGCTGTTCCGGACAGCGCAGGATAGGGAGGAGTTTACCAGAGTGATCGCCAACGTCGGGGGGACCTGACAGGGCACTTTAAGAAAATAAAAGAAAAAGAGTTTTATCTTTCTATATTGATTTCGTGAATTAATTGATTTTAAATCCCATTTTAGGCGCATTTATACAAAAAATAATTTTCTGCGTCATCAAACTCATGTTCTTGTATAATATAATATGTTTTTACAAATACAAGAAGAAATATAATTAATAAGAAATAAGCTGTAAATAGACAATAATAATACATTTGTTAACTCCCAAACACCAATTATAAATAAATGTTGGTAAAGAAATGACATAATCTTTCTTTTCATAACATTTCTGCACATAACGTAAATGCCAGATAACATTCTGACAATAGAAATGAAGTTCGTGACACATCCAATAGTAACATACTTCAGACTGATAAAGCCCGGCTTCAAATCCATACAATAAATTGTAGATATCTTCTGGTATATATGCACCTAGCTATATGATTAGAAGCCAAAAATACATAAGTGCGACAAAGACTTTTTTACATTTTGCAAACCCAATATGAAGCCCATCGAAAACATGAAACAAAACATGTGGACGTAGGCCATTTCGCGGGCATCTCACCTACGCACGTATGAGTGAAATAAAACATACACTTAGGTCATTTCTGCGCGTGTCAGCGGAGTCATTTGCAACGCAACGAATTAAATCTCTTTAACTCGCGTGAAAATTCTATATAACTAACTAACTATTATAACTAACCATCACGCCGTCTCCCCGAAGGGGTAGGCAGAAAGAATGGACTGCCACACTTTTCTTTCCTTTCCTGACATATTTCTCTGGCTTCCTCAACATTCATACATCGTGTTATGCACGCGCATCGATTTCTGACTACTCACATGGCCGACATTCAGTATTTGATTATTTGATCGTGCCACGATTTCCTCGGTCTTCCTCTATTTCTGGTTCCATTTACATCATTAACATATAATTTTTTTACCATTCTTTCTTCATTCATTCTTTCCATATGTTATTCCAAATTCTATATATCTCTAACGCGCAAAAAACATTGTTTTATTACAGATTTTTAGGGCAAGCCCGGCTTTTAGTCTTGTATGGACGTACCGACACTGGTTTGGGGGACCTGAGACAGCACCGAAAGAAGAAGAAGATACTTTCTAACGAATCGTGAATATCAGATGTAGCCTACATATTTATTATATAGATTTAAAACACGTCTTAATGCGTCCTTGAGGTGATTACATCACAAAAACGGCGCTTTAAAAGTTAGGTTAAGTGTTCCTCACCGATGGTGGTATAGTTGATGTAGTAGTACGAGGCGATCATGCCGAGGTTCAGAGCCTGGCAGTCCATCTCGTCCTCCACGCTGATGCACTTGGAGGCCTCCAGGTCGGCCAGGGTGCTCTCCACCAGCTCCGAGAGGTGATCCGACAGATGCCTGCCACATAACACACATTTCAATTTAAATATAACTAACTAACTAACCATCACGCCGTCTCCCCGAAGAGGTAGGCAGAAAGAATGGACTGCCACACTTTTCTTTCCTGACATATTTCTCAATTCGCTTCCTCAACATTCATACATCGTGTCATTTCTCTGACTCCTCACATGGCCGACATTCAATATTTGATTTATTTGATCGTGCCACGTTTTCCTCGGTCTTCCGATTCTATTTCTGGTTCCATTTACATCATTGACATATAATTTTTTTACCATTCTTTCTTCATTCATTCTTTCCATATGTCCAAACCATCTTAATGATCCTTTCATTATTTTTTTCATGACACCATCATTAGCACCGCATTCACTTCTTATATTTTCATTCGACACTCTATCATACACAGAGTATCCACACATTCGTCTAAGAGATCTCATTGAGTACAGGTCAAATATTATACACATACAACATAATACCAGGAACGCATTAGTGATGGTTCCACTGCAGAAAGACAAGATACTTTCTAAAGTCTAGAGTATTTGTCTCCTGAACGTACATTCACTAATATGAAAAGACGTCGATCTCCGAAGAGACCGCATTCAGCAGACTAATTGCTCTTCCCACCTTCCATTTATTCTGCCTACCCCTTCTGGGAGACGGCGTGATGGTTAGTTAGTAAGTTAGTTAGTACTCAATAGATGCCCTAAACATTTTGCTGTTTGTAATGTCTTTTGAGTTAATACATAGACCGATTTGATTTGAAGATAGAGAGGTGTATCAGGATAGAAGAGGAACGAAAGAACTAAGGAAGATACCTGTGCGTGACTCCCTGAAGGTTGTAATAGTTGGGATTCTGCGTCAGCCGGCGATAGAGGAATGTCCAGGTTAGGTAGTCCACGGCATCCTGCTTGTTTTCCACCGTCTTCGTGACTATCTCCGCGTTCAGGTGGTCATGCAGTTTGTGATCCAAATGACTCTGTTGGCAAAGAGATCGGTTCATTATTTAGTTGAAAGGGTTGGATGCAGGTGCCAAAATGAGCGGAGTGTCAGTAAGCTGTCTCTTGTATGCGGATGACGCTGTCCTACTTGCAGACAACGAGCATAAACTATAAGGTAATTTTTTTAGAGGTATACAATACATATTCAAAATATAAACTAAAAACATGGTCTATGATATTGGCTTTATTTAATAGATAATTTAATGCCATTATTGTTTAAATATGATTTCGGGCATATGAGCGCCACGGCTAGTTCCAATGAAGCGCAATCGTGAAGTCCAATTTTAGGCAATTGTCATCTTTGTGGATGCGTATTATCCACTAGAGTGTACGTGGTGCGATAACGATCCATGGTCTTCCGAATAACTTGCTCGGATGGACGATTGCGTCGGCCGTAAAATGGATAAGTTTGGCGAACAGAACCGCGATTTTCAAAATAAATTTGCACAATTTGAAGGCGCTGTTCTGGCGTCAGTCTATTCATGGTGAAATGGCAAAACGTACTGATTACAAATCAACTGTCAACTGTCAAATTGACAGTCTGTATAAATAATGTTGCCAGTTTAAAAACCAAATCTCTAAAAAAAACACCTTATACAAATCCATGATGATGAATGTGAACAAGTCCAAGGTAATGATTTTCTATAAAGAAGAAATCTTAACAGTCCTGGTGTTAAATACATATGAGGTATGGACAAGTGTATGGAAGAGGGTTGGATGCAAGTGCCAAAATGAGCGGAGTGTCATTGCGTGAATGATGAAAATCTAGAACAAGTAGATGAGTTTGTGCATGAGATCTCGCTTAGTAACAAGTATTCTATTCTCATCCGTCTTATGCCAGTTTCATGCTAAACGAATATCATTGTCATCAATTTGAAATTAGAATTTTTTTATTACCTCGATGGGAAGACACTCGTTGAGGAACTTCTTGAAGAAGTCTTTCTTGGAGGACTGGCAGAGCAGGACGCACTTGGCATCGTGGTCTTCGAGGGGACGACCTGCACGTCCCACCATCTGCAGCACGTCTGTTAGTGGGTAGTCTTCATAGGCGTGGACCTTGCCATTGTAGCTAGGGCGATAAAAAATATACGTTATAAGGGGCTGCCGGGTTATGGAGCGCATCTCTCCATTGCTCCCGGTCGCTGCTGTAGCGGCCACTACACCAGGCGCTTGTTATAAGGGGCTACCGGGTTATGGAGCGCATCTCTCCATTGCTCCCGGTCGCTGCTGTAGCGGCCACTACACCAGGCGCTTGTTATAAGGG